>JAIUND010003645.1:0-14957 GCA_034699125.1 Gisinianus flammeolus
CCCTTAAGGGTTTATCACGGATTTTGTGAAATTCCTCTAGTGCACACCTCTAAATCGGTTGTGTTCTCACGCTGGTGATTTCAATCCACTTTGCGTATTTTAAAAATGGGCTATAATTACCGATTTGTAATACGGAGCACTCGATCCATTTCAAAATCTCAATCTCTCAATGTCGTATACATAATTTGATTTTTTACAATTATGCCTAATATATTGGCCAAGGTTTCTCCTTCCCCTTTTCTCTCAAACTCTCAACCATTATATGACAATATAATAATGCAAGTCCGTCCAAGTATATATACAAAAGATCTTCCTTCTATTTTAATGGACTCTTTCCATAAAATTATGCAATGGAAATGAGTAAATTATTGTGATTTTCCCTGTGCTCATTCACATATATATATACATTTGTCGTTCATTTTTCACTCGAGCTTCCACAGTTGGTTCTGTGTGCTGTTGGGCTTTCGATTTTTGGATTGTGTACATTTGAGGTTGAGCATTTATTTCTTGTCTCATTTTTTCCTTTCTGTGCAGCGTGTGTGTGGCGAGAAGAAACTGGACTCGGTCAAAAAATGAAGGCGTGTGGCTGCATTTCTTTGGGAACTGGCGGGATTCTCATAGGGATATTCAAAATTGTAAGTTCCCTTCATCACAGAGTCGTTTCAACAGAGGATTTTGTAAAATTTGATCTTTGACCTTTTGGAATCGCCACACTGGATTGTTTTTGTTTGTTTCATTGTGTATATAGATAATTAGCTCGATGGCGTTGACCCTGTCCATTCTCGCTTTCACCGGGTTCGGTTTGGGGATGCTCAAACAAGCTCAAATGCTCAGTGAAACTCCAACGGCTCCTACTGTAACTGCGATTCCCACTGCGCCTGCGCCAATTCAAAATATTCCTACAGCCGTCGCCAGGCCTTCAAATCTTCCGAATAAAACAGTACCCGCTCCAGCTTTAGCTCCATTAGAATTTCAAAAATTGGCACCGATTCCAATTCAAAATAGTTTGGCGCCAATATCAAACGTGTCTGACCCTGCGCCGACTCCTCCCATGGAAATCCCATCACCAAGCCCGCCAGCAATCGTGAATTCGACATTAGAAAACATTTTGACACATGGGGATTTTTTCAGTGGTACGGGTTTTCCACGGGGAAATTTAAAAAAAATTGAATTAATGATGTGAAAACCGGAAAGTTGCTTCATTTTTTAACCATTTCCCCATGTTTTTCTTGTTTTCTAAAGGGGCGTTCATAATGTTGGGTGTGGATTTGCTCCTCAGCCTCGTCGGGCTCGTGTTTTCCATTCTTCTAGTCATTGGCGTTCACAAGGTCTCATTTTGAGATTGACCTTTGACATTGACCTTAGATCTAGAGGTCAATTTCCTTGATGATTTATCATGTTGTTGGATTATTGGGAGTATTTGGATTTTGATTTTCAGGGTTACGCATGCGTACTCTGCTGGTGGATGGTCGTGGATGTTTTGCTAATAATTGGGGCCATTGGGATGACCGTGATGACGTCGTGGGTCCTCGCCCCGCCGGATTTGAATTTGAATTCCATCCCGAATTCCACGTTGACGCCCATTCCGACTCCAAATTCAAATTATATTCCCAATTCAAATGATATGCCGAGCTCAAATTCTATTAAGAATTCGGATCTGGACTTAAATTCAAATTTGAATCTCCCGGGTGGTTTCCTCCCGCTGGGTCTCACATTTTCCTACTCCATTTACTTGATCCCGCTGGACATTTATTTCCTTCTCGTCATTTATTTTTACTTGAAAGAACTCCGCAGTGCGGATCTTCTACATGCTTAATTATTATAATTTATAATAATCACATTTTCCACAGTATTTCTCGGGGGAATTTCAAATTGGGTGATTTATTGTGCCATATAAAATATTCGATAGAAATTTTTTTGAAACTATATATAAAAGAATACACAAATAGAGAATCGATGGAAATGAGGAGTTTTGTCATTTTATTTAAAAATTCGTGCATTTACATAAATGGAATTGAAACTATTGTTATTTATAGGTACTCAGACCAAGTAAGTAACATGTGAAATTAGGATGCTCAATTATGAATTGCCGCAATCGCTAATTTGCTAGTATAAGCAGAGAGAATGAGATCCACATGCGATCCGAAGAGGTTCAACCCCAATGGTCAATTGAGGAACAAAGATGAGTGCAAAATAAATAGACTCCTTGGTGAAAGAACTCGGGGGTTGATTTTCTTTGGTTTATCTCATTTATTCAGCTTGTGGATTTCTCGCCGTGCTTCTTAACATCCGAAACTTGAACTATATATTAATATATTTAAGAAAAATACAATAAGTATAAATTGACATGGGGTCAATTGAAAATTATACGATATTTTCAGAGGTATGAAAATACCGACCATACGAGACAAGATGTGATCTTATTGAAGTGACTTGAAATAATGAGATGTGGATTCTCATCGGAAGGATCATTTTCTTATGGGGCCCCCATAATGGGGGGAAATGATCCAGGTGAGTTGTGTCTTGCTCATTGTGGTTGAACCATCATCGGATGTTCTTCTTGAAGTTGAAAGGTTCATATGTCGATGTGGATAGAAAAACCAGTGGAAGACGTGGATCTAGAAGCCGAGATATTCGAGTTTTCTTATTTGGCCGCTTTCGCGCCACGGCGTTTCTTATGATTTTGTAATTCGAAAAATCACAAGAAACAAATCGTCATATATTTTGTTTGAATTCAACTCGACTTTGTAAATTAATTAACAATATTTGCAATTTTTTTACAAATTTCTAACTTGTTGTATAAAATAGCCCATGTTCTTCTACATAAGAATATGCAAAAAAGTGAAAATACGTCTTCCACTGGTTTTTCCATCCACTCCCTCATATATATATAGTTGAATGACCGTTCAAATTAGATAAGGAGTTTCCCTTGCATGATTTACAAAGATATTAAATATATTTAAATGATTAAATAGAATATTTAAAGTGAAGGGGAAAATTCCTAATGATTTAATTTACCTATGTGGAAAATCATCATGTATTACTTATGTGATATGATTTATATGTGTACGTACATACATACCTATGGCAAAGTAATATTTTATGACCTCTCATTTGAGGTCAAAGGAAACGATAAAATATCATATCGTCTGTTAAGTTCAAAAAAGGACGACAATCATTTTCCTTAACTTCGTTTGACCGGGGTCTGACCTGCTCTGGAGGTCAAAGTATTATAGATAGAGCTTTGGATCAAGCGACATTATTGTAGAGCAGGTCACGAGGGGCAATAATATCGCTTGATTCAAAGCTCCATCTCTATAATGGCCTCCTCCATTCTCAACACATTTAGAAAAAACCTTTATTATCAATCCAAACACACACGCGCGACCATACACAGTTCCTCGTTTATATAGCTCTAATTGATGATTGAGGATTTTACTATAAAAAATACGAAATGAAAATAAGATGCTCCTTAAACGTTTAGAAAAGAACTAAAATTTGTGTGTTTTATTCAGAGTGTCTGGATTCAAAAAGGATTTGAAATTTGCTGGGAGCAGTTCCCAACCCAGGAATTCCGAACACTTTGGGGATTTTGGAACCGGGAAAAGAAATGGTAAATTGATGAAAAATGGTGGTGGCGTACAGGAAAAGTTGATCTCTCGCGAGGATTTCTCCAATGCAATTTCGTTTCCCTGTGCTAAACGGAAGGAAATGATCCGTCTTCAATTTTTTCCCGGGTTCTCCGAAGAATCGCTCTGGTCGAAAAGTTTCTGGGTCACCCCAAATTTCCTGGTCGTGATGAACTCCGTAGAGATTGGCAAAGACCATCGTTCCTTTCGGGATTTCATACCCTGCAAAGTCACATCCGTCGTTGTTTTGTGGTGACTTCCGAGGGGGACAATCGATGAATGTCGAAGGAGTTCGTAGATCAAAGCGTCTGCATACGGCATTTCAATCCGATCTGAAAGAGACGGAAGTCGAGAATCCCCAATGATGCTGTCAATTTCCAATTGGAATTTTTGTTGAACTACTGGATCACGAGCCATGTAAAATAAAAGCCATTCCAAGGAAGTGCTCGTCGTTTCCATTCCCGCCAAAAACAGGTCGCCATTGAAATGTTCCACAAAATTCCCTGTAAACACAGTTGAGAATGTGTTTGATGGTTTGATGGAAAGAAAATAACAAATGTCATTTGATAAACTCACGATCTTTGTGGAAACTGGAGTTGAAATCCGTCGTGTCTTCAATTTTGTCCAGGTAGGAATCAGTGATGTCTCGGGGTTGACCTTTGACCCACGTCAACTTGTGTTTCCTCACTTGAATTCCAAACCAAGAAAAAATTTCTTTTAACACGTCAATCCTGGCCTGAGTCACCGAAACTTGTCCAAATGACAAGATCTGAGTCATTGTTTCAATCCAGGGCATGAAAAAAGCCAGTTGCGAAATCGCCGAACCCAAATTAATCAATCTGGAAAAAACAAGAGTAATTAAACACAGGACGAACGTTGAGATTTCAAAGCTGTTGAACACTATTGTACACTATAATTGACATTGGAATTTAAAATTGTATTCAAGTACTGATAAATTTGCAACGTTTCGTTTTCTACTTTTCTTGGAGGTATTTAGCAAAACATGCAATGTCTTCAGAGCTCAGTTTTTGACTGATGAGGATCGACCACAGGGAATTAATGATGGCTTCACTAAACAAATGTGACACCAGAATCGGAGTTCCACTTCTTTCTTTCATTTGACCAACAAATTGGGAGAGCTCATCTTGGATGAGCTCTCCAGGCTTGAGGTCCGCTCGACCGGAAAATTCCGTCATGCTAAATGCTTGTTTGATCATTTTTGAATCACAGAGAATCACTGCTCTGGAATTTCGAATACAAAAAGCAATGGTACTTTAATGAATTTAATCAAAACTACATAAAATTGTATAGTGTTGAAATTACGGGAGGCTGCCGAATTGAAGGTAC
Source organism: Gisinianus flammeolus (assembly GCA_034699125.1). Lineage (NCBI taxonomy): Eukaryota > Metazoa > Arthropoda > Collembola > Symphypleona > Katiannidae > Gisinianus > Gisinianus flammeolus. The sequence continues at coordinate 4,977 of JAIUND010003645.1, forward strand.
ATAATCGGCCCATAGATTTTCTTCCATTCCACCAATGTTTTGTATGGTTGAGAGCCCAATCGAGTCAAATGACCCACCAACGGCAGAGCCCATGGACCTTCAATTAAATCACCAAACTCACACATCAATTAAAACTTGAGCTTGCTTCAATTAAATGTATATGTGTAAAGACCTTTGACGAACCTGGTGGCAATTTCCTCTTCGTATTCCGGACAAAATGCACAACCACCAAAATAAAAACAGCCAATACACAGAGTTCCAAAATCATTTTGTTAAAACGTATATAATTAAAACTTAAATTGAATAATAGTGAAAATTCTCTAATGGAACTCGAACAGGTGAGAATCCTTCGTCGGAATACTTGAAATCAAAGCTCACTATACAAATGTGAAGAGCAATATATAGACGAATGTCATAATAACAGTTCTCCCCTTTAAAATTCTTTTTTCTTTTATAATATCTTCAACCTTGAGATGATGCACAAGCAATCATGGCAAATCTCTTTTCCCTTTCCACAAGGATGTAACTCCACAGCTGTGCGTCCATGTGTGTATATATATATGTGTGTGATGGACATGAAAACTTTTGTTTGTGTACATATTCTCACATACATTTATATATACAACCTGTTCCTCGTTTAGTTCGAGTATCTATACGTACAGAGGGTGATTCCAGGTATTTGAAACACTTACTCCGTGACATTCCCTGGCCAGGTCTTACGTTCTATGATCATGAAATCATATCTATCGTAAAGTTCAACCGATTTGGCCTATAGGTGCATATGAGTTTATCTCGTTGCGTCGTTTCATTTCCGAAATATGAGACGTTGAAATAAAGTTAAAAATTGTTACTTCGTAACAATTTTGGGTCGCCATAAAGTGAAACACTTTGTTGGCTTCGGAAGCGAAGCTCTATATTGTTTCTTTCTTTTGTCCGTCCGTCCGTCTATACTATAATTACCAAATGGAAGAAAACTAGAAATTTTGACACCCGGATGAGGATTCGATCCCGGTATTTTGTGGGAATTCCCTATATTCGTGAGGAATTACATGCACTGACATCTAGCAATTGACCCAAGAACTCAGCAAGGGTCAAACGTTTTTAAAACGTTTATTTGAATTTCCTGCCAAAGTACAAACGTTTAAAAAACGTTTATTTGAATTTCCCGCCAAAAGGGACAAAAGAGGACAAAGTATTTACGCTAATGGAAGTGATGCAGGACAAAAAGGGACAAGAGTGGACAAATGGGCGGAGCATCGGATGAAACTGCGCAGTGGAAAATTCCATATGCTTAACACATAGGAAGAGGGACGGACGGATGGACAAAATGAATACGGTAGGCAGCTTTGCTTCCTAAAAAAAGTGATGAGTATATAGACGACATTTGACTCTTTGCAAAAATTTCCTTTATATATAAATCCTGTATTTAAATTGAATTGAATTGAACTTTGACTCTTATTTAATTGTCCAGTGTTGTCCGTCAAGGCTTTGAGGAGGTCGTTTGAAAATTCAAATCCCGTTATCGAGCCTTCATGTAAAATTTCCAGAATGCTCCATCCGATGAAGAGAGCAAGGAAACATCCAGTCACCACTCGAAACTGTTATATATTGTATAATTTGTCAGCAATTAATTTGATTTTGACATTTCATATATATGTATGAAGAAAAAAAGTACTTACCGTAAAACTTGAATTCAAAACCTATATACTCCAGACTCCAGATGTACAAACCTACCTCAATTATTAGCCTAATTTTTTCGTTCGTTTTGGTTTTATCTAGTGTGAGCCATTTACCGTAATGCTATATCATATCCAGTTATCCTTGGTTTTTGGACAATTTCAAGAATTGTCGAACACTGTAGCCTAGGTTTTTAATTCAAGTTTTACGGTATACGGATTTTAAAAATTATGTAATTCAAAAAAAAAACACAGTCAAATTTGTTTCAGTATTATAATAGAGGGAATTTACGGATATTCTTTTGGTGGGCCACAATTGAATGCCGACGGCACTGAGGGATTGACAAGTGACGTTAATGACGTTGATTGTATTCTCAATGCTCTTATGACTTCCCCCCTCCCGCCAAACCATACAAAAGAGGAGGAGGAGAGAGAACATCCAAATCCAAGCCATGACCATCGTGTACTTGGCCGTGAAATCGTCACTCCCATACAAATCCAATTCCGATGTCTCCGTGGACAGGAAAAGCAACATATTGGCCAGGAAGGTCAGGCTCTGAGCCATAAATATTAGGATCTGTTGTACAAAATCGAAAGAACAATAATATAAACTGTAATAGAACCCCACCCCAGTCTGTAATAGAACCCCGCATGTCTGCAGAGACTAAATCCTGCGCCCATGTCAAATACATTGTTGTACAATGTACATACACAATTCTCACGTTCCCCACATGATGGTTCTATAAGATTTTTTCCGATACAACCCTTGGGGCTTTATTACAGTTTGTACGGTAATAACAATAATAATAATATGTATTAATTACTATATTATGTGTGATGGTGGCCAAAAAAATTACCCGAATCCCAGCTGGTCGCTGTCGGACCAAATACCGCCCAGTCTCAGGTTGAAACTGTATTGAGAAAGGGACCATCAAGCAGTAACTGCTGGCATTGTAAAACTCTGCTACAACACTTGCCATGGATTTCTCGTTTAAATTGGACATTTCCCCGCTGCCCAATGACCGGATTTGTTGATCCGTCAATTTTATATTGATCTTGGTCAAAGGGCTTTCAAATGCCATTGTGAATGTCTTTGGGCGAATTGCCATCGAGTTTTTCAATGGGTTTTCGTTTTTTTTCACTGTCGTTTGACGGACAAAGAAAAGCACACAGACAACAAATTGTATATAGCACGAGCTCAAAGAATTGAGTCCAGCAGGCAGTTTCTGAAATTATCATGAAATTATCATGAACTGTCATCTCATAATAATATATCGTCTATTATACGGTCAAAAACGAACGATAATCATTTGGCCCCAGACGCAGAATATGTGTATGCGCATAAGGCATATTCTGCGTCTGGGGCCAAATGATTATCGTTCGTTTTTGAACTTAATAGACGATATATTGATTCTAATCAGTCAACACTCATCCACTGAATAAACAACTAACAATTATCAATTAGCTAATTAAATCTCATTTTGCAATTAAATCCAACTGTTTTTCTTTCCGTGTGAAGAAACTTATATAATTCTTGGCACAATTGTATATACGTACGAAAATTCAAAGTTACAATTTCAGTATGTATTATCCAATATAATTGAATGATTCCATTTCCCACTGAATTTGATTGCGGAGATTTCATCGGTATACTGTCCATTCATATAAAAATGATTATTGACTTTTTTTATGGTTGGCGCGGGCGAGGATGTGATGTCCTTGGAATTTCGAAGCGAAACCAAAACCAAGGTAAAACCTTTTTCACTTCCAAATTCCAAGAACATCACATCCTGGCTGCGCGCCAACTCTAAAAAAAAGTCAATTATCGTTTTTATGTGAATGGACAGTATGTAGACAAAGGAGAAAAAACTCCTCAACTTTCATCTGCTCATTTTCGGGTGGAATTCGCGCTATGAAATGTGCGTGGAATTGGAAAAAATGAAATGAAAGGAAATTATTACAAAAAATTGAAAATATACTGTCCATTCGGATAAAAATGATTTTTTTTTTTACTTAATTTGGAGTTGGCGCGTAGCGAGGATGGGATGTCCTTGGAATTTGGAAGCGAAACCAAGGTACAAAAGCTTTTTCGCTTCCAAATTCCAAGGACATCCCATCCTCGCTCCGTTTAATCCAAAAAAAGTCAAAAATTATTTATATCTGAATGGACAGTAGAAATAGCCGAATTCAAGTTCATTTACAAAAAAATATATATGTATGACATTTTCTGATCATTTCAAAACGTCCATTTATTATTTCCTTTGTCTTTGAGTTCATCGTCTGTGCATATTTCTTACAACAGAAATGTTTCATGTGTGCTGTGTGTGTGAATGAAAACATCGTTAACACATTTTCCTGTGAGGAATTCCCTGTGGAAATTCATTGGATAAATGAGTTCACTTCCTTCGCACTCGAGTTGACAATATATGTATACCGTCGTCTAAGTTCCATAACCCTGTATTATCATTTGGCCCCAGAAGGCGAATTTTTGTGCGCGTTCATATATGCTCACGTTCAGTATGCGCCTTCTAGGGCCAAATGGTAATACAGGGTTATGGCACTTAGACGGCGATATATAGGAAAACCGCACTTTTTGACTGCTATATCACGTATTTTCCGTGAATTTTCTTTTCCTTCCCCTCTGTGGCAGTCAATGACTCTCTTCACTCTTCACCACCGACCATCGCTGTAACAACTCTGCGATTAATTCAGTTCGTATAATTTAAATTAAATTCTCCTCATTAGATCGTCCAATCTACGCGTCGATTTTGTCTCCTCATTTAAATCGGATTCCGAGACTGTCCGTTTTGTCCATAGGAAATTCATTCATGGAGATTCTTTCGCTTCGTCCATCTCGTTGGAATTGTATTTCAATTGCGTTGGCCTTTGCGCTCGTATTACTCGTTGGGGTGTCACCATCAGCTGATGGAGCTTTGAAATGTCACAATTGTTATTCGTTTAATTCCAGCCTCCTCCGCGATTGCACTTTGCTCCTTCCAGGTAAAAAAAAAAACAAACAAAATCAAGCAGGAATAATACATGATTATCTTTTATTTTGTCTGCACAGGGTTTTCCTTTTCAAAAGATGTATGGGGATTAATTTTTGAAATTTCATGTATAGCGTACATGCGCGGAACAAGAACAACTGATCGTGAGACAGGAACGGAAACGATGGGAATTGAAATTGAATGTGTGAAAGTGACCATAGATTTTATGGTTGACCAGAGGAAAATGCAATTTATTTTCCGGGCGGGAGAGCCGCAGTCGAGTGATCAATTGAACGAAGACGAAGACGACGAATTCGGGTGTCGTCCGATTCCTCGGCACGATCTCGGCAAATTTAATCATCTCATAAACGGGGAATTCCCAGCCGCCGCTGAGTTTTCTTCTGGCCTCAAATGTGCCTGCTCCAAAGAGCTGTGCAATCATGGCCAATTGAATCTTCCAAGTCCGTTTCATTTGATTCCTGCGTTTTTACAGCTGTTTTCCATTTCACCACCGTCGCGTCGCGTCAGTTTGGCTCTTTCGACGGATTTTAAGTAAGAATTTAATTTTTGAAATCCTTATGTATTAAAAAAATAAACATTTCTAAACATTTATGATTCTAAATTCTTTACGCAACTTCCTCAAACTTCATATAAGTAATTCAAACTCTTCATTTCCATAAACTTTCTAGTATAAAGTCTTTATTTTTGTGGCTTTTTTTTCATGAATTTGTCAATTACTCAATTACCTAATTGACATTGCCATTATTAATATTACATTATTAATTATCATTTGCAAAAATATACATAAAACGTGGAGGAATCAGACTTTGTACGTAATTCATTTCTATATTTATAGATACATAATAATAAAACCATATCTGTATCATATTAATATTAATATTACATATCGTCTGTTAAGTTCACAAGCGAACTATAATTATTTTCCTTAATTTCGTTGACCTGCTGCCAAAGGTCAAATGGCTGGAGATGGAGCTTTGGGTCCTTCGACATTATTGTCTGCCATGACCTTTTCTGTCACCATGAATTTTGTCAGAATTTTACCCACAAAGACGGACGCATGCAGTCGCATTTCCGAAAATTAAGGAAAATGGTTATAGTTCCTTTGTGAACTTAACCAACGATATGATGAGTTTATTTGAACTCTCATTCCAAGTCAATGGTCTCCACTCCAAATCCAAATCCAAATGGAATTGCTTCATCCTCTTCTGACGAACCTTTGGAGGCTTTCTTTTTCCTCCTTTTCTTGGGCATCCGTCCCTTTTGCATTGAATTTACATTCCCCTTCGTCATCATCATGGTCATCTCCCGATTCCGCGCCCGATGGTACCCTTTATGACGACTCAGACCCTGATATGACCAATACACTTTGGAGCAGCCCGCCACGTCACATTTGAATGCTTTTTTTTTTTTGAAAACAATTATAAAAAATTAGACAAACGTATATATACCTGGAGGAGGGATTTTTTTTAAAGTTTTAAAGTTTTTTTTAAATACATAATTAAAAATGTGTGTGTGGCTTTAATTTAATTTACATGTAATACCTCCAGCAGCAGCAGCAGCAGTAGTAGTAGCAGTAGTAGTAGGAGAATTAGGAAGAGGAGGAGGAAATGAAGTGACCCGGACTGTGACTGGTGGGATGATCATGTCCATATTATTAGGGTCATTGGGGTCAGATATGGGTTGAACAAGGACGGAGGAGAGAAGGACTTGCGGGTGGGCAGCTTTGATATGAGTGATGAGCGCATGTTTCTGAGTGAATGTGCGAATGCATTCGGGACAAGGGAAAGTCAGGCCCAGGTGACGTCGAGAATGATGATTCAGCCCCATATTTGAACTGTACACTTTCCCACAGCCTGCCACTAAACATCGCCACTCTTTTCGGCCACCCCTCTCCGTTTTTCGTTGGCGAGTCCGGAGCCCCGGAAGCTGATTGTGAGAAGACGAAGACGACGAGGAAGGTTGATTTGAAGACGTTGGAGCTGGTAATGCCCGGACTTTCCGATTGTCTTTGTCTTTATCTTGAATGGACACTCCAACTCCAACTGTAATTAAAATGCAAATACAAAAATACAAATAAGAAAATACACATAAACACACATCAAATGTGTGGTCAATTAATTGTGAAATGTTAAAATGGGATTATGAATTATGAATTTTTAATTGTAATTGTAATTAGCCCATCAATTAATTATTAATTATATTGAGTACAGGATGAAGTGCTCGCTCCGATCATTGATTGTAGTAATTCATGTTCCATTTGAATATGTTGAATCATGTCCTCGTGACTTTCTGTCGTCCTCGTGCATTTGAGACATCTGAGTGCTTCATCATCCTCTAATTGAGCATATGACCATTGACCATAGTGGAAAATCCCATTGACACCATCATTTGTGGGCTGGTCCGTCAAGTCCTCCTCACTTCGCTCATCGTACAAATGACCCAAAGGGTCAAATGAGTCCTCCGTCTCCTCTGTGGATGTCATGTCCGTGTCAATATGGAAATCCTGGTCATTTTCACACTTGATGAATGTTGATTTGACCTCTGTTGTGACGTCACAATTAGTCGTAGTCTCCTCCTCATCATAATCTCGAGTTTGGAGACGAGCGAGAGGTGAGAAACCTACACAAAATAATACCATGGAAAAAATCATTAAAATATTAAATACAAAATCCCTATACACACGAAATACAATGAATTTAATTAACTTAAATTTGAGAATTCTGTATTTATTTTGTATTTTTAAATGAGTTAATTTATTGTTAGTGGGATGTTTTTACGTTGTGCAATGTTTTTCCGGAGGGATTGGATTTTATTTGTGATTCTCTCGCTGCGGATAATTTTTGACGGTGCACAGCTCGACTTGGGATTTGTTTCCTCCGTCTCTTCCAATTCCAATTCCAAGCTTTCAACTTTAATTTGTATTCCATTGTCCATATTTTCATTCACTTGATTTGATTGAGCTTGTGAGGTATCCAAATGATTTTCATCCTCTTTTATATTTGTATTTGTATTTGTATTTATTTTATGGTGAGATGAGGAAGGAGACATTTGACTGCGGTGTCCACTGCTTTCCATCTCCTCTGATGTATCACAATTAAAATTGTCATTGTTGTGACTGGAAATTGTTGTTTTTGTTGTGTTTGTGGTGTTGATGATGGTCGTGGCAATATTGTTGGTGATGATGTCCATTTTCTGTTGAATCTCCACCAGTTCTTGATGGAGAAGGAAAAGGGAAGCGACCGGATCTCGACACTTGTGACAGAAAGGTAATTCGGATTGATTGCCATGATGCCAATTTGGGATTTCCTCCCATTCGGATGGAGTTAGATGGAATTGAGAGCAGAAGACGGACCACATGCCATCTGAGACTAGAGGGAAATTCTCCTTCTCCTCGGTCAATTGACATGGAGAGGACGTGAAATCCTGGGAGCAAACGACACAAATGTACTCCACACACTGCATTCTCCCTCACTATTAATTAACTAATGGTCAATTAGTTATACTCATTCAGACTTGGTACAATTAAATAAATTGGTTTGGAGCGGTCACTCCTTGGAATTGTTCACAAACTAATTGACGTTTGGAATTAATTCATAATTCTGAGAATGTGAATTAAATGTGTGTGGATTGTGAATTTTTTGACAGGATTTGAATTCTCTCGGGCCCCGCGCGCAAGGGTTTCTCACAGCCAAAGTTCGGCTCAAATATATAAACCAGTGTTGTGTAATTATGGTTATTGGTAGTCACAATTCACTAGCCAAAATTTTGCTAGTGAAATTAATGGTTGCAATCAGTGCAGTGGTTAAAAAACTGTCGGTTTTAACGGTAAGCCAACGGTAAGCCAAGATTTAGAATCTCGACTGAATACACATATTAGAAACAATAAAGACTCTGAAATATGGTATCAACCCCCTTTATATATGACGGAGCTGTCTGTCTGTCTGTAACGCTACTTTAAGAGAACGGTAAGAGATAGAAACATGAATCCTTTTGTATCTTATAGGTCCGGGGTCAGCTACTCTAAATAGTAAATGGGGGCCGTGGGGGCGGGGTAGGGGGTCAGGGGGTCAAATGTGCAAAAACGCGTTTGACACAATTTGTAAAATGTTGGTTGAAAAACACTTTTTGATCTCTCTTGACCCCTATAACCCCCCCCCCCCCATTGACCCCTCACGGGGGAATATGAGATTTTGCATTAGGCAGATGTATTACGACAATCAGAAAAGTTTTGACATGTATGTTCAGACATTTTCGAATTTCGTTCTCATATTTATGTGCTAATAAGGAGAATAAGGAATAAACCAAATCTATACACCGAAAATCATATAACGATTCCATATATACACAGAAGTTTCATATAGCAGTTTGGTAAAGCGAAGATGCCTATACCGAAATCCTAATACCGACATATAGATACACATTTAAGGAAAATGTGTGAACAAGGAAAAACAAATCCACATGATTATGTACATGTAAAAACTCAATTTTTTGAGGTAGAAATTCCGAATTGCACATAGAATGAAGAAAGAGGGAATTGATAAAAAAACAAGGCCTATAAAGTGCACACTTTTTTTTTGCAATTCAGTATACAGAATTGAATGTATTATTAAGCACATGGATCTGTACATGTATCTTATATTATAGGAACACTTCTGCAATTGATTCATCAAATGAGACAAATAAATTTCCCACACACGTGTGTTTGTGATTTGTACTGTACGCACACAGGATTTAAATGAAAAGGAAAATGACGATGTTGTGTCATGTAAAGATATATATAGTACAGATATTATGTACAATGTACAAATCTCAAGCAGTCATGGACAAATTAAACACGTTTCATGATCAAAATGTAATTATACGTACAAGAAAACTGGAGGAGTGGATGTATAAATTTAGACACAGGTCTAAATCATCAGTATTAAGTAGTGTGTCAATTATGGCACTGCGTTACATTGTAAGTAAACCGGCGGGAAGTTCAAAATTATTTTAACCAGACGTGTGTTGTCTAAAATAATTCTAATAACACTTGCTCATTGATTCAGGGGTTTTCCTTCCCAAAGTCCCATCCGAATTGGCTCAAATGGAGGCAAAGCTTCGAGCTCTTCATCTTTTGCCGACGGATGTCTCCAAAAATTAGTGAACCACAGAGTTCAGCTCTCTTTATCCAAATTCAAGATGGAGTCCACGCTCAATTTGGTCAAACCCTTGATAAACGTACGGAGCTCAAAGTCAAAAATTCTCTATGAATTTCTCGAACTAAAAACGATCATTTCCCAACATTTCTTTGCTTCGTC
>JAIUND010003646.1:0-14945 GCA_034699125.1 Gisinianus flammeolus
CAAAAATATTTAATATTAATGAGTTTTTCTAATTTTGGTTAGGTTAGGTTTAAATCTTTCAAAACAGAATCCAGTTCATAAAACTGAAAAGTCAAAAAACCTATCACCATGTCATTAAAAATGTCAATTACTGTTTAAACACACTCAAAGTATGCAAAAAATCACAAATAACTCGAATTTTTAAAATCTCACATTTCCCAAAAATTATCCTTGGCCGAATATTTTATCCTTGATATTCTCACTCCGCATCATTAGTAGAGTCTATATTCCAAATATTATGAAAATCGGTGATGGGTGAATAAACTATATTTGTTCCCAATTGTCTACGTTGCCATCTTCCAACTGGCTTATCAAGTCACAAAGAAATCGGAAGAGTTGCGACGCTCCACTGAGTTGACATCAGCTCGATTGCGGTTTCTTCTCGCCAGGAAATACTGTCAGAAAATGTTAAGGTCAATTCCAATGATGGGGATGAAAGTCGGCGGATTTCAAACTGTCGAACGGGAAAGCGTCTTGATTTTTGTAGACTTTGTTATTCAGAAAATTGTTGGTTTGCTCCTCATTGCACATTGAAGTTCTAAAATATTGTTTTATAGTTTTCGCGACACAATTGAACTCAATGACAATCACAATAATTTAATAAAATGCAAATAATCATTTGATTATGAATAATACAATTCAACGCGGATTTTGAATTGCTATTTCATTAATTGGAATTTAATTATTTCTCTTGACGTTTCTCATTTCGATTTGTTTCTCCAATTTTCATCTACCTTTTGTGTTATCAGTTGACCATGACGCCACTTTCAGGTAAAACTTTGGAAACGTTTTAAATTCGTCGTCCTTTTCTGACGCTGCTGTGAATTTTCAAGGCATCTTATGATAAGTCGAATAACAACGAAAATATTTGAAATTCTTTTGAAATCAATGCTGATTTTTGTGGGTTTTCAAGAATTTTCTCCGCTCTCAATTCGATTATAATTCTTAAAGAAACGGATTTTATTGCACTTTGACTTAAACGTAAAAGAATTTTTGCAGTTTTGTGTCGAAAATTGAATAGAAATTGTGTAGACACAGGGTTTCCTCAGGCCAGAGATTTCATCAAAGAACGTATAACTAACGACACTTTGTCCTCAAACACAACAGGTTTTATTGTCAAATGGCGTCCAAGTTGCTCATAATTCATTGACCTTTACTGGTCATGTCAAACCAGTTGGAAAAATATAAACCTGATGAAAGGGATTGACAAATATTTTCAAGATGGTCTGTAGATTTCCTGCTTTCTTCCTGGACGTCGAATTTTAGATTTCTCATCGAGGCGAGAACAAAAATTGCTGGAGTTGCATGCAAATCATTAAAACATTTATAACTAGAATCAGTTGTGCCCATCAAAGTATCAAGATGATGTAAAGACGGCGTCCAACAATCAAAATTCTCGTGTTCGCTCCAGCTTATTATTGTCGAATCATTTCAAATCGTCAAATCTCTAATGACAAAGTTCCGCCTTCACACACCGTTTCATTTGCTCAAACATTATTGATTTTAATAGACGTTAATTTCGTCTTTAACCGGAGTTTCATTTGTCGTATACCTCGTTTAAAAAAAAGTTTATCCTAAATCAATTTCTCACGTTTCCTTTTTGTAATCTTTTGACGTCTTTCTTAAGTCAATAGAAAAAGACCCAGAAAATTTTTCTGTAAAATTTTTTTTTCAACTCGTGACATTTTATTAAGGGACGAACACGAATAAAATGTTAAGTTTTTATGTGCCACTAATAAAGCCGAGAATGTTTGGTGTTCATTTTTGCCGTTAGTGTCTACAAAAGTCAAGTCTGCCGAACAAAACTGTGAAATAGAGTGAAATAAAGTGTTCAAAGTGAACTAAGTAGAGAAAGACCATGTACAGTCAAAAACTGCTCTAAACGGCGTTGAAAGTTAACATTGTTTTTCAAAATGAATTTCCGTTCGTTTTCCAAAAAAAAATTCAATTAATTTAAAATGGGGTTGTTGTAAAGTTTTAATTACAATTTCAATTCAACAACTTGGAAGACTCATTTGATGTTCATTACATCTTGTTTTTCTGGCGTCATTTCCAATGAAAATTCTCATATTCTCTTGTTTGAATATTATTTTCATTATTTGATCTAAAACAGATTGTTTTATTTCCAATTGCAATTAGAACTCACCAGAGGTGTCATTTAGTCACATTCTTGGCTCATATTACAGCCAATTTTATTTCCGTGACGTGGCCAAACTGTGGCCGATTATTTCTTTCAATGGTTTTTGGCTCCCTGATGACGCGTTTTTCCCGTTTGAATAACGTTGTGACGTCACGAGCTCGAGCGAGCACATGAAAAATTTCTGTTTCAAATGGGCGAGCCTACGTCACAACGTTAACCATAAAAAATAGAGAATCGACCACGGCCAAGCCGTGGTCGATTACAAATTTTTAATTTAAAATCCTCCTGACAAACAGGCACAAAATATAGAGAAATTGATTTCAACGGTTTCTCAGAGTATGTAAAACATTGTAATGTGCAGAAAATAAAGTTGGAATACCGCCCTTGTAAGACCGGGACTCCGGTCCCATTCTGGTTGGCTCATTTCAACTTTTGTCAAAGTTAGGCAATATTTTGAAATTTTAACTATTGTCGCAAAAATAACCCTGAGGAAAAAGGGTCTTACTATCACATTGCAATACATTGGTCAACCATAGTTCGGAAAGCCCGGAGCGAACCCATTTCAAGAAATTTTCGGCAGGAACCAAAAAAATCAAACGCTGTCGAAAACCGGTCCAAGACGTCCTCAATATTGAAATTTGACGATTCCTCAAGGTTCCCCATGCCCAAATTATCCTTTATTCAGTCTCACTTCAAAAATTTTGATACAATTTTTCAATAAATTTTAAGGAAAATGGCCCGATCAAAATTTTTGTGCTGTTATCAGCTCCACGTCATAGCAATGAGCCATTGTACAGACTGACCAGTCATTGTACAAAATAGCTAAGAATAGGGGAGGAACGCCTAAAAATGACCAGAGGGTAAAAATGACCAGCGAGGTTTTATTAGAATAAAAACGAATAGACTGCACTTTGACTTTGGGTGTGCACATGTTTTTTCAAGCCCTGGAGATTCTACGTCGAATCGATACTGAATTGTTCGTTCCAGAATTAAATTAACCAGAGTTACAACGATTTGAAAAAATGATGCAAGCAATGCGTTACACTCGAGAGTTTTTCCTTTGTGTGTGAACGGGAGTACGTTTAAGAATGGGCTGGTCATTTTTACCCCAAACGTCCTTTTTCCACCATGTTTTCAAAACTCTTTCGAAAAAAGATGAGTGGAGTTGGCTAAAAGGACCAAATCGGTCAAGTTGACATCCTTTTCTCCCCTTTCAAACGACATTATCCCCAACTTTGTACTCGGATTCGTTTTTGGCTTACAGTGAAATTAGTTTGGTGGTCATTTTTAGACGTTCCTCCTCTATTTTATGTTTATGGTAAAAATGAATGGGGATGGGAAAATGTGTGTGTATGTAAGTAAAATTCTCTATGGACTTTGACATGTTTAATCCTTCCGTCAGCTCCACAATTCTCAACTCCATTACGAGGAAACGCTACGTCTACACGCTCAAGAAGTGCTTCAGGCCCTCCTGCACCAACAACTAAAACTAACGTCACAAAACGAAAAAATAAATTTTCATCGGATAAACTCAAATCAAATGATCAAACAATCATCCGTTTTTTGAGCAGTAAAGGAGATACGGGTGAGACATCAACAGCTTCTTCATCCTCTTCTTTAATGTCAAGTCAAAGTCAAAACCCAACTCCTGGACCATCCCTATCTCTCTCAACATCAACATCAACTCCACGTACAATTCCAATGCCAATTCCACCCACCAAACGGAAATCGTAAGTCAAACTTTTATAAACTTAATAAACTCAATTTATCAATACACATTCAGTCATTTCTCATCTTTCTACGTCTGTTTGTTAATTAAACGACATTTTAGGAATTCAACCAATGGGACAAGTCAGCAACCAAAAGCCCCAAGAAAATCCATTCCAACTCCAAATCTCAACGAGAATCCAAATTCAAATATAGCGGGCCCGTCACGCCGACTTTTCCCGGACTCCAGTGACGATGACGACGACAATCGGACAGATAACAATGTGGATTACATGGAAGAAGATGAAAATGAAATTGAAAATGAGGAAGAAGAAGGCTTTTCAGTATCAAATTCAAACGTCTTATTCGCGAATCTGAGTATCCATCGAATCCTTGTACAAAAAATTTGTCCAAATTTCAATCCGAATGAATCTCGTGATCGTAACGGTTTGACAATAGAAGAGAAAGCTATCAAAAGAATATTTGACAAATATCAAGAAACACAATTAACAAAGAAGAAATCGATTGGAAATCCGTACGAGTTACTACCCGAGAAAAATATTGAAATCCCACTTGAAGATAAAATGTTGTATTTTAAGCAAGTTGACTCTGATTTGAATTCGGATTCAGATTCAGGTTTTTCCCATTTCGACTTTAAAGCTCGGCTCTATTATCAAGTCACAAAAACATCCGATAAACTTTTGGATTTCTACGAATCTACTGATCGTCCCGTCAATATCCATAAAATTTGGTTTTTCTACCGTCCTGGAGATCTTTTTGCCTTGACAACGGGAAATGGTTGGAATGTAGTTCACAGTCATGCAGATTTTGGATTCCCACTTAAAATTGCTTCACGTATTGCAAGTGATAAAGGTCCAGTACTAACAAAAAACAAAGGTTTAGTAGGTCCCGTTTTAGAGAGTAAACTTACACGTAAAGATGGTGAAGGAAGAGGAGAAAGACATTCAGACTCCCCACAATTTCGTACATTCTTTGAAGCTCCACTCCGCCCACAATGTTCCATCTACAAATTCCATTGTTTTGAACGTGAGCGACAAGGAAAAAGTCGAACTTTTATACAAGTTGGATGGGCTCATTTAAAATTCCTTAAAAATTTTGCTGTCTCCGATTTCCCACTTATTCTCAACCATTTGTCGACAATCTCTAAAGGAAAAATGACTTATCAATTTATTCCACCTCCAACACCAACATCAACACCAAGTCCAATTCCATCGTCTCCAACTCCCACATCCGAACTTGAAGTCTACCCAGAAGAATTGAATTTAGACGAGCCGACTCCGATTTCTAGTCAAAATTCGACAACAAATGACTCTCAATTGAGTACAAGCACTCTGGCCGCAACAAATTCCCCACTTCAAGAACTCGACACAGATGTTTACAATTCAAATTTTAAACTTGTCCCCAAGGAGCTTGTGAGTGAATTGGATGATGGTCTCGCTGCTCTTTTTAAAGCACAAATCAATCTTAATAAACGTAATGGAGTAACACAGACACTTTTAGGCTCGTTCAATCTCTCACACAAATATATTGGAGATTTTGCTCACGCATGTTCTTTTAAATTAGTTAAAAAAGGACCGAATTCTATTCCCATTCTTCTCTCACCAAATACATCTCTTACGGACATTATCAACGCTATCGTTATTGACGAATATGATCAATTTACAACATTAAAAAATTATGACAGTTCCACAACATCTGGTTTTGAACGGTACAAAACGGAATTGAAAAGAATTTCTATTCAATATCCCAGTAATGAGAAAATATCTGGAAGTTTATTTAGTAAATTTACGGATGGTGCTCTGCTTCATCAAGGTCACGTCTATTGGAGAATTAATGGTTTTTGGGCATCTGTTAACTCTGCTTATGTCAATCTTGTCCATTCATTATTTATTGGATTTCTTCAAGAAAATCTACTTTCAATTCGAGAGCATCTTCTTACAAAGAAATGGCCAAGTTTAAAAAAACGAAGGAATCGACAGGGAGAAAATGTTGATTGGCTGAAAGAATATGTTAAAGAATATACAACAAGTCCAGCTCCACATTCTTGTCATGAATATTTTTTCAGTCCCTTGAACACTCCACTAACAGCAACAGCAACATCAAGTGACTCTTCAAAACTCTTTGACCTTTTTCATTTAAACCGGAAAGAGAAAGAAATTCGGATTTATTTCATTGCAACAGATTTTGAAGCTCAAACACGAAATGTTTGTATGCGAGTTCGACTTTGTCTTAATGAAATTGGAAAATTTTCTAAGAATAAAAAAACGAAGAAGAATCCAACGGGTTATTTCAGACGATTTTACACTCGATATTTCAATGGTCTTAGTCAAGGGGTTACATTAAGTCAGAATGAATTTGGTCAAATGTTAGAGAAATGTCGAATGATTTATTGTCTTGTCCGTGAGACCAAATCACCGGTCACAGATGGACCGTTGTCATCTTTTGTTGAGCGAAGAGAAGGAAATAGAAACAGAAACAGTGAAAATAATTTCAATTCCAATAATTCAAAAACTCCAGATTTGTTTGAAGAAAAAAAGATTTCCATGGAAATTAATCGACTGAAATTACAACGGATTTTGAATGCAGAGCTAGCAGAAAAAGTGGATGAAGAGAGATTGACCTTAAACAATATGATGACTCTCTGTCCTCGTGAATTGGCTGCTGACGAGGATGAAAATAGGGGCAACTCTAATTTTACACTAGTCAAAGCAGTTGCGGATTTGATTTACACTCAACTCCATTCTCAGCGTTATATTAATGACAATGATCAAGTGACGACGACGTTTTTGCACTGCAACGGAATCAACTCTTTTCGTTTCCCATGGCGGCAGCAAGGGGAGGAGAACGATGGAAGAGATGATGATGATGATGATGAGTGTCAACTGAGGGAGGTGAACGACGTCGTAATCAAAAGAAAAATCTGGAGAATTGTCAGTGGATTCAAATCTCGATTTCCAGCTATCCGAGCAAAATTGGAGATTCGGGAGGTTAACAAAGAAATTAATACAGATGGCCAAGGGATCATATTTAAAATGTGTCAAATTGATGAGGAAAATGACTAAAGAGAATCCATAATAATAATAATAATAATATTCTGAATACTTATTATGTGAGTCCATACAATTTTGTCACCGATTTGTCGGTTTTTTTTTATGTACAAAATGGACTGAGTTTAATTTAATAAATAATTGAAATTACATTGTGTAAATAAACTAAAATCATGAAACTTGATTGAAAAATTAAATAGAATTGGTAATTAATATTATTTTTAATCCCAATCTTCATCCTTGGTTTTACTATTGTCATCATCATCATCATCAGAGTCGTTATCACTTATCGCTATACGACGAGATTGAATACTCTTGAACATCTCTGCCATTTGACTTGGTTTCCTTTCCTCTGTTTTCGCAACCGCCTTCAGAGTGATTCCTAATAAACCAAAAAAATAAATAAATATAACACAATCAAATCATTTGATATTAAATGAAAGGAAAATGTCATTGTCATTAATTTGTCAACTGACCCTCTTTAATTGCATTCATTAAAAGAGATTTAGCATCTTGATTTGCTTCTATTTTGATGATCACGGGACGTAAAGAAATTCCTTGACAATGTCAAAATACATACATACAAATAAAATCTTCCACTTTGATGAAATGGATTTACATATTATTTATTGATTTATTGAAATGATAAACTTACCATTGCAAATTTCATCTAACAATAATGATCGTAAACTCGGATTCTCTGCGGAAGTTACAGAGATTGGTGGATGCAAAGGAGGCGGTGGCGGTATTTGTGACCTGATCGTGAGGAGGTATTTTTCTGGCCAATTTTCGGAATTTTAAGTGGGCAGGTTTGACGGGAAGTGGCGGGTTGGGTTTGTCTTTATTATGAGACAAGAATCGCCCCGCCGCTTCCATCGACAAAGGTGTACGTATTTATTTCCGTACAATGAACAATACCTACTATTTTCTCTACTTACGGACTTGCACGTCTTATTTATACAGCACAAATTGTCTTTCAAGAACTTGGAAACACCTATCACCCAACAAAATACCTATCTTACCTTAAAATACTTAAATTTTTAACTTAGCAGTACGCAAAGAAGACGTTAGCCAGCAAATAGCTGTTGCCCAGAGCAAGGGACGTGGACCCCTCTTCTTTTGTTGCTCCATGTGGCCCTAAGATTTTATAGGACCGATTTATGATATTTTGATTTTGTCTTTACAAAAATTCTTTGTAAACAATATTTTTAGTAAAAAAGGACTTGCTTCTTTTTTTGATTTGACCATGAACGTTTGTATTCAAAATTTTAAACTTAACTTGCGATCTTTTCTTGCCTCTTGATGGGCCTACATACAGCTGTCCGTGTGCAAATACTGGATCAGGTAAATAGATACCAACTTTATCGAATGTTTGACCCTGGGCCTTATTCAAGGTCATTGCAAAGGCTACTCTGATTGGGAATTGTCTTCTATGCAAAACAAATGGCAGACCTGTATCAGACGGTGCTAAATTTATTCTGGGAATAAATACCGTTTGGCCGTTTGATTTTCCATTTAAGCCTATTCCAATAATAAAGTGATTAAATAGCTTAACTACTTTGAATCGATCTCCATTGCAGAGACCTTTCTGTTGATTAAGATTTCGGAGCAACATAATAATGCATCCAATTTTTAGTGTTAATAAATGAGGTGGCATACCTGATGGAGTTAGTCTATTTATAAATTCCATTGAATAATTTGACAACTCTTCTTGCGAATTGTCAACGATTGTTGAAACCTTATCAGCACTTGCATAAATTCTAGCTTCTCCCTCAATCCTGTTTAAGATTTCGTCATCAATCTTTATCGTGTCTTCATTTTTAGGACAGAGTATTACTCTTTTAGCCATCTCCACAATATTCTCGTCATTGATTACTTTGCCAAAAATTTCGTCAATGAGATTTTCCCTGCAAATCATATCCTCAGGAATTTCAATTATGTCAGTGCCCAATTCTGGGTGGGTGGGATATTGACCATTTCCGATTTGAAGGAGGAAATTTGCAAATTCTTGTTCTCCTTCGCCTGTCCGCATATTTTGAGTCAGTCCGAGTTGTGTGAAATTATCCAAAAAGAGGCGTGAACTTTTTAAGCATACTTCTACTATCGAAGTTCTTGTTCCATGTAAAACAATTGGTAATGTTTGACGAAAATCGCCGCATAAAACCATTGTTATGCCTCCAAAAGGAAGATTGTTTTTTCGTAGAAACGTCAACAACCTATTTATGCATTCCACAACATGAACTGAGGACATTGTCGCCTCGTCTAAAATAATCGTCGATGCCTTCCTAATTTTCTCTGCTAATTGGGAGTTGGCTTTAATACTTGAAGTTGAATTCTCCACGCATGGTACCGGAATTCCAAACATACCGTGGGCTGTTCTCCCATCTTTGTAAAGAGTAGCAGCTAGTCCGCTGCTAGCAGTGACCAAAACTGTTTTTCCACGACCTTTAACTGCCGAGATTAGGTAGTTATTTAAATGTGTCTTCCCAGTCCCTCCAGGACCATCAACAAAGAAACATTTTGTCACCTGTGCAGGATTGTCAACTGCTGCTAAAATTTGGGTAGCAGCTCTCCCTTGACCTTCATTTAAAGTGTCAAACATTTTTTCGGCACTGCGCCTATCAATCTCAATATTAATAAAAGAAGCGTCAATATCTTCAATATTTGGAGGTGGAGGGAGCCCAAAATTGACACACGTTGTGTTGTGCAAGTTCAAAAACGTTTCAATGTGTTGAAGAGGCTACTAATCAAATTATCTTGTGCAGCAAAATCTTCAGACATTGAGTACTTAAAGTTTTCCCAAAGTTCTTTTGCGTCAGTCGGTGTATTGAATACTAAAATGTAAGCAAAGAACTCACGATACTGAGAAGCCATAAGATGAAATTCAGCTTCGTCTAGAAGTCTTTTCCACTCATCATCGTCTGTCAAAAGATGTCTAGCCTTTGCTGCATCTTTGAAAGTGGAATACTGCGTTCCCTCAAAGGTCCTGAGATCTTCAAAACTCTTTGCTTCTTTTACATTTAGAAGAAGAATTCTAAAGTGAAATCTTTCCACATCTTTGGGACTCACAGAGTACATTCTCGGAATGGTAGCCCTGTCCTGTATTCTTTGCTGCAAAACCTTTCTATTCTTTGACACGCCGTTTACAGTAATCTTTTCGGTCGTGAACCTATAATGATAAGGTGTTTCAGCATATGTATACTGATTGGCCATAGGATCTCTCTGGTTTAATTCAAACCAAGCTGTTAGTGATGTAGTGTGCTCCTTCTCTAGTGCCTCTCTTTCGCCACCTTCATTCCAGAGTACATTTTGTTGATCCTGCAAGTGCACAGCAAGTTGACATACGGCGTGTGACCTGCCATGCATTTCAAACTCAAGCAATCTCCACATTGCTTCTATTGAGCTAACATATCGGGAATCAACAAATTGATTGATTTCATCATGATTTAAAGTGCGCATACCTTCTCCATTACCACCTTGATGAATATGAACGTTACATGCATTTGTAGAGATATTTGACGCTTTTGACGGAGGAGCATATCTCGACATTAATGTGACAGTTATGGATTGTAGGGAACAACCGAACGATTGTCAACATTGACATAGCCTTCTCCATTTTTCATTTTGAGAGTTAACTATTTACCTTCATTTTGCCTTTTATAAATAGGATATCCGTTAACATTTTCCAGTGTGACATTACAGAATTCTTTCGGAAATTGTTTAATACATATACCATTTTCCTGACACGGTGCAAATGGATTACCATTCATTTCACCGCAAGGATAATGAATCATTGATTTAGTGACAACATTGTAAAGCCTTGGATGCGTGTCCTTATTTGGTATTTCTGCACAGACAACGGCATCAATTTGTGCCCTTTCTTTAAGTTTAGAATTTTCGTTTAAAATCGCAAGCAAATATATATGAGGAAGGCCACGTTTTTTAAATTCTATAACAAAAACATGTGCAATTGTCTTTCCCAAAACATTTCTTATGGTAATATCATACAGGAACTCATTTTTCTTAAGTTTGAAGACTCGAGTTTGAAGACAAGTCTATAGGAGTAATACTGCAATTGAGTTACTTGCGTATGAGTTGTTTCTCCATTATCCGGATTTACTTGAAATATACCCGTGTGCCATCCGGGTTCTCCAAAAAAGAAAAACAAAGGATAAACCATTTCATCCATTGTGCGATAGAAAATACTGATTTGTTTAATGTTGTCAGCTCTGGGATACACACGTAAATCTCGCTCCAAAGGAGACTCACCGTTTTCGTTTGCTTTAAATATAATGGCAATATCTGTCGTCGTAGTCGGGCGGTTGTATCTACCACTATGTGCATTAGTTGGTTTAGTTCCCAAAATATCCATAAATACGGGATACGACCCACGATTTTTTCTGCGTGACTTTTCTACTTCTTCCAATTCAATTTCTCTCATTGTCTTGTATGCCATGGCGTAAGGATTTACTTCACGTAATAATTCATAAAATTTCTCCATGACTGTTTCATTACATCCTAGATTCGCTGGATATGCAAGTCTTTGCTCTGTGGCTTGGGCGGAATCAAGTATGTATAATTGTGCATACACCGGAACCTTATCCGTATTAGGATGAATTGCAGATGTCCAGTGATACACTTGGCCGTGTACCCTAAAACAATATGGGCCACGTTGTGGACGTTGACTGTCATTATTAATGCCAATTGTTTTGTTTTTAGGAATTCCCATTGAAACAAAGGCTAAAGCACTATTAAACTGCCGAATATTGTCTTTAAAGTTTTTCGAATTTTCATCACGTCCAACATAAAGTTTTTGTACATACTCGGGTAAGGGCGACAAATCTGTTAGCTTAACTTTACCCTTGTGACTGCATTGGGAGAACTTTTTATCAGCAGGTCTTTCGGCTTCAAAATGTTGTGCATGACAAAATTCACATTCAGCGTTCATTGCGCCTATGTAATGCAAAGAAACATCAGTCTCGTCGACATCCAGAATGTTTTTTTTGCTGCATTTAAAGTATTTCTTGGCCTTGCAACAACATGTTGTGCAAGATTGTTGGCAAGACGCCCAATTCGTTACTCTTCACTCTCAGTAGCAATTCTGGATTCTTGTGCTGCCGAATTTGTCTCGATTCTTGCAGATCGTCGTTTTGGAGGTGCGTTGTATAGTGATTCTAGCACTGTTTCTTTAGTTTGTTCATTATCCTTAAAGACGGATTGAAAATGGTTTGTCCATTCCTCTATACTGATGTTGTTATTTTTAATTACATATTTGCATTCTCTGAATTTATTCATGGCCTTGCAGAATTTTATTGGGTCATTCTTTGAATTTAATATTTCATTTTTAATGTTATCATAATATTTATTCTTTTTCTCTCTTATTTTTAGATATTCATTTCTTGCTATAACGTAACTTTTGACATTTTGTTTTAAGTCTTGTGTATCATTTTTACACTTACGAAGTTTATGCAGGTGGTGTAGGCACTTAGATTTAGCTATTCTACGTTCCGAATCGAACCATTCTGGACCATGTAATCTGTTTTTGGCAAATGGTATTTGTATAATCAATCCGACGTTCTTTGCACTATTATTGATGTTATTTTGCAGGTCATTAAAGTGGGATATATTTTCATTGTTTTTTGTGAGCCCTTTATTGAAGCATTCTGTTTTGTCATTGTTCCATAGTATTCTGTCATAAAAGATTGGAGCTAATTGTTCATCAAGCTGTTCATTATGATTTATCAGTATTTTAATAGGGAAGTGATCTGAATAACACTGTGATAGCACTTCAAAGTCTTTGATGTATGGAATTGTGACATTGTTTATTATACATAAATCGACTTGACTGCTTCCACAATTGTTACTTGTAAATGTAATTTTTCCATGTGGATCTGATTTTGAACGTCCATTGATGATATTCAAACTTGAAAGTAGCAATTTATGTTTTAACATGTTTCCTCTAGTATTTGGGTGGGTTTCTTGGCTGGCACGGTGTTTTTGTAAACTGAAACGTATGAAATTATCATGTAGTAATTCTTTTTCTGGTAGAATTTTTGTATTAAAGTCTCCAATAAATATTGTTTCATTATCAATGCTGTGATCAGGAAATATTTCGTCAATTAAGTAGTCATAATCATTTCCGTGTGGGATGTAGGCAAATATAATGTTTTTCAGGCGTTTTGATTGAGGCAGTGTAGCTATTTGATTCAGATATTTCCCATTTTTGAGCAGCTGTGGAATGTTTTAGACCAATAATGAGTCCTCCGCTGTGTCTCCCTATTGATGAACAGAACTTTTCATGGCATTGAATAATTCTATATTTGTCTTTAAAGAAATCTGGTATTTGTACATCATCTTGGAGGAAAGTTTCGGCTAAGCAAATAATATCCGGATCGTAATCATTTACAATATTAAGTTTATTAATTGTGTCAGTCTTATATCCATGGATGTTCCAATATAGGATGGATTTCGTCAACGTTGAAGAGAAGTAATTATTTAAAATATTTACACTGTTTGAATTTTTCACATTGTCACATTTATTTTTATGTTTTCTTGTATGTATGGGCTGGCCGAATCCTCATTCAAGTGTCATTGGTTGTGGTTGATTATTGGTTTTTGTATTATTCCGTCTTTTTTCGTTCCTCTCGAGTTTCCGTTTCTGGCATTCTCTTTTTGATAAGTCCATATATATGAAAACGTTGTTAAATTTAGTACCCTTTAATTTAATCTTCATCTCTCTGCTATTGACCATGTTTCTATGAGACTTTTTTACGAATCGGACCTGAATGGGTTGAGGTGTGACTGTTGTTAAGCCATCTCCGAGTCTTACAACTGTGTCGATATCAATGTTCCGAATTCCTAATCCAAATTCAACGACCTCTTGTATTTTTCTTCTTGTCAGTTCATTTCCTTCTTTTTCGTCTTCGTCGACTCCTAGAAATATCAGGTTTGATCTTCTAATTTCTTTTTGAAGTTTGTCGTTTTCGTTTTTTAATTCATTCACCTCCCATTCCAGATTGTTGCATCTGTCTTGCAGTTGTATAAGATTCTCGCTGATGTTTTCCATTTTTTGTATTAATTCTATTTTTGTTCCTCTATTTTCAGACCGGCTCATTCTTATTTCTTTCAATATTGTCTTCATTGGGTCGTCGTTTTGGTTACATGTTTCTTTAAAACTATCATCATCATCTTCTCTCCTTCTTTTTGACTCATTCTGGTTCGCTGTAGTTGGAGACCGTGTCAGCATCATTTTTAATAGCAAAAAATAAACGTCTCTTTTAGGCAGAATCAAGTTTCTTTATGTTATTTAATTTTGTGGAAATAGGTATAATAGGTATGTATGTACCTTGTATTTTGCCTGATCACAGCGTGTTCGGTGCACTCAAATAATAGCGGTGCTAGCTTTGTTGTGATCAGGCTGCGATGACTTCCGGTTATTTTACACGCACTTTAAGGTATGTAGAGGCAAAAGCACAAAGAAATACTATGTCAAAGGTCGTTTTTCAAAATTATTTCATGTCAGCTAAAATGTTAAGATGTGTACCCAACTTAGCCCCCTAGCCTCGCAACAGACCGTTATCGAGCGTCACAGCTCACAATAGGGTCATAAGACCAATATAAAGGTCAAACGACCAATTAAATGGACAAAAGTCCGATCCTGTTGACAGTTAGTCAACGTTTCGTGCTCCCTCTCTCTCCTCTTTTCTCTCTCTTTCTCACTTCTCTCCCTTCTTCGTCTTTTCCCTCTTTCTCCTCTCTGTCTCCCTCGTTCTTTTTTTCTACTCCTTTTTCCCCTCTCTCACTTTTTTCTCTCCCTTTTCCATATTTCCCTCTCTCTCTCTTTCTCTCTCTCGTTCTTCTTTTCCCTCTCTCTTTCTGCTTTTCTCTCCCTCGTTCTTCTTTTCCCCTCCTTTCTCTTTTCCCTCTCTCTTTCTGCTTTTCTCTCCCTCGTTCTTCTTTTCCCCTCCTTTCTCTTTTCCCTCTCTCTTTCT
>JAIUND010003647.1:0-14935 GCA_034699125.1 Gisinianus flammeolus
CTGTATATAGAAGTAGGTATATATATATCTGTATATAGAAGTAGGTATATATATATCTGTATATAGAAGTAGGTATATATATATCTGTATATAGAAGTAGGTATATATATATCTGTATATAGAAGTAGGTATAGATATTTGGTACTTGCACAGTTAATTGTTGCATGTACAGAAGTAAATTAAGTATGTGTATATTATATTATATGTAGCATCTTTTGTGGAGGGAAGGGAAGGGATAATAAATTAAATATTGAAGAGATAAAAAAAAACTTGAGATACTTTTAAGATTAAAATTATACTTTTAACGATTACATGATATAAAAAACTGTACATGAAATGGGCATTATTGTTATATGTGGTAGCAACAGCAAAAGTTAAATTAAAATACAGGTTACAAAAAAAAACATAAACAAAAACAGAAGAAAAGATTGAAGTATCTTATAAAATATGAATACCTATATCTATATATTATAAATAGGGTACATATACTAAGGAACAAGGGATAAGAATACAAAACTTTAACAACATAAAAAATACTCAAAAAAATATAGAAGTACTATTATAATGTACATGGATATTATTCATTGGTAATCATATTGGTAAACTGAATGTAGGTATTATAAAATTATCACACAGAATTTGGAACAATTTCTCCACGAGGACTCCTCAATTTGTTTTGCCATAGTATTCGACCAAAGAGTAATTTGTCTAAATGAAGAAATGGCATCTCCATTGTTATTGTGAGTACGTAACTAATCAAAATGGACATGAACAAGTGGGCAAAGAATAAATTCACCTGTAATTTATAGAAAATCAAACAAAGAAACAAAGAAACAGAGATTAATTTCGATTTCACTTCAATGCTTCAGATGAGAAAGAGGACTCGCTTTGGGAAATTGTATTTAATTAATAAAAAATGAATATTAAAGGTATGTGTAAAGGTAAACTGACCATGGTGTAGGAGTCATAATAGAACGGTTGTCGAAGTCTCAAATGAAGTGTCATTTGAATAAAGTACGAGGCCAAGTACATGCAGAACGTGAGTTTACTTAGAGGTGCGAATAATTTCCAACTGAGAAATGAATTCACCCAGCCCGCATAGCCTAAAATAATAATAATTATTATTATTATTATTATTATTATTACAATCCATGTGTTTATAAGTAAAGATTTGAGTTTAAAGGAATTAAATGAACTTTTGTCCTTGTGTATTTTAAGCATTTTTTAATTTTTTATATATACCTTTCACACAAGCAACGACGATCCAGGCAATGACGAGACCCCAAACAAATCTATGAAGTCCAGCATAGACAGCTCCCCCAACAATTGGAATATCATACTGTGGACTATATAATTACAAATCTCAATATGAGCAACATGCATTTTCTTTTCTAAATACAATATGTATAAATAATATATATATTATTATGTCCATGATGAAATTTGCTTACTCAAAATACGATTTGATCCCCAAAAGGACGGCTAATGCTGTCGCTGTTGAAATCAACCAACAAGCAACAATAATACGCCTTGGCAATTTAAATGTCGTTCCTCCGGCCGTTTTAAACAATAAATATCCTGTCCACATCCCCACAATGTATGGTCCAGCCCTACTCCACGGTTTAAAGTACAACATTTGAGTTGTCCCTTGATTCCTATAACAATATTCAAAATCTCATTTATATAAATACCTATATACGATAATTTTGTTTTCAATTTTATAATCCATATTTTATTAGTAATGTGCTTATGTACAGGAATTGATGATTGATTATAGTTACCCGCGGGATGAAATTAATGTGGGGACAAGATGGTAAATGTAGGCGATGAGTCCCGGGGAAATGATAGAACCCACAGTACACAGACCAAGAATTAATTTCCCGACACGTTCCCATCTCCACAGGGGATAGACCAAAAGGGGAGATAAAATGTAAAACTGCATGTCCGCTGATAAATACCAGGAAAGTCCAGCACACTATAATATATATAAAAAATGAAATCAGATTAGTATCAAGCCACACTATTAACTTCAATGTTTGTGTGTAAAAACAAACTGAAAGTTCTTTGAGTCTTTGAGTATATTGATTTCTCGCTCACCATGCCGTTGGCAGCAAAGTCAGTTCCATAGTCCACAAGATTGTTAATGTACAGCAAATTGTGCCACCAATTGCGTTGGCTATAAATTGCAAAGAAATAATATTAAATAAAATACATGTCCTCTTCACTGAAGAGGACATCAAAATGTAAAATTCATGTCTGTATGATGTTTTTGTATCTTAAATTACCAATTCGTCGCCCACATGTCCATGACATACCAGTTTGGACCAGATGATAAATATGGTAAAATGGTAGCCAAACAACCAATAGTTAGAGCATACGCCGGCGTCAATCTATACATATACAGTAAACAATTACAGTAAATACATAAGTACAATTTTTTTTATACAAAACTTTTAACTCTCACTGAAAATGTGATAAGAAAGTGAGCGGTTTTTACCTCAAATATCGATGAATATAGTACATTGGCAAATTCAGTTTTCCATTATTCTTCTCGAAATTCTTGAGCAAATTGTACGAGACGAGGAGGCCACCCAAAGTAAAAAAAGTATCAACAGAGACGAGTCCATTATGAACCAAGAAACTAGTCCAATTTTCTTGATATATCAATTTGACATCCACAAGATTCCAAGATGTCTGAGAAGCGACGAGCATTCCCCAAGTATGAAGTAGAATGATCCAAGCCATACTCAAAAATCGGAGTCCATAGAAACAAGTGAGAGTGTCCCCACTCCCACCACTTGTACTCAACAGTAACTTGGTATTCCTCACTAAAGAAAAGGATATCAAGGCGTCCATCCCGATGGAACGAATTCTAACTATTGGTTGCTTCCTCCCGGATTCCAGGATCTCCAGTGCCGTGGCCGACACGCACAGGAGCAAAAGACACAAAAGAATTACTCTGTGTGTGGAAAGGAAAAACAAAACAAAAGCACACTGATTTATATCTTCTCCCTTCATTAACCTAAACACTGCATGAAAATACCTATAGAAATACACTTACATCATGACAATGTCTCCAGCATTGTACTCGGGTTTCTCATCAGTGACACAATTCCCGACGGAAGGAGCCACATTGAAATCACTAGTGAAATTTGATTCCATGAAATAATACGTGAGAATCACTTGGACATCTTGTTGTGAGCAAGAAGATGGGAAACAATTGGCTATACTGGGATGAATCATGATGTCGGAAGTCAATGACATTATACGCTACAGAAAAATATTCCACATCCACATTTCCAATCAGTTTGACCACTCACAATTCAAAACGTTCAATTCAAATTAAGGTTTGAAGCCCAATGAATGTGTGTGTGATGAATCCTTTACATCAAAATTGTAATCGAATTTAATTTATACCTCTAATTCTGGTATAGAAACGGCATGTTTCAGAACGTGTTGAGTAATGTCATCTCTGGCTGGTGTTTCATTTGATGAAGGCGTCACAGCTGGAACAATATACGTTGTACAGTACAATCCTCTAAAACTCGTTTTAAATTCATTGGACTTTTGATTATCATTTTTGTTTTGATTATTATTATAGATGGAAGGGGTGGGCCCTCGGAGTCCTACACATTCGTCAAAATCCCCCATGGCATTCACATGCCCACTCAATATCCCTTCCGGAGGCTTCCCCCAACTATCGACCACTGTGAAATGAAAAATATATATGTATATTTTTTTGTTTGATGATGAATGTGTGTTTTATATAGTTACGCAACTACAACTACAGTCCACATATTTGGCATTCTTTTTAATTTAAGTAGGTTAGATAATCCATGGATATAATCATATTATAGATTGTGGCTTGTAACTTACTGTGGAGGGCCCACGTTTCTGTATCCAAAGGATGTTTTCGAAAATAAATCAATTGATCAATCCAATATCGAACATGATGAGCACATTCTTTACCTACATTCAAGTCCTCTACATTCATGAAACTTGAATTGACCCCAGAGAAAAATTTGTGCATGTAATTTGGAACGTAACTGAATTGGAGTTTTACAAAACAAAAAAAAAACACACACACATACAAGTGTAATTAAATGACTAATATAATGTGGCGACCAATTATAATTAACAAATTAACTCTTGAAAATTTGATGGAATATATTATTATTCAACTAAAGGTAATGAATTACCTGTGCCAAAGGAGCTCTGCATCTTTTCTGTCGGGTCCCTCGCGATAGTTTGTACTGACTTTCCCTTCCGATTTTTGTAAAAGTATCAAAAACACCACTCCGCAAGTGAAAACTATCAAATACTTTTCACAGCCCATATTTTTACAATATTATTTTGTGTATTATATTAAATTATCGTAATTTCTTAGCAATAAAATACTTTTTTTTGACTTGAAAGACTTTTCTCTTAATCTATAGTATATAGTTAAGAACTCCAAAGTGACAAGAAATGTGTGTGAAATTAACTGGAACGAAAAAAAAAAAATACTTGTTTGGCTTTTGTTGAAGCTATCACAAATAGAAAAAACTCGAGAGTTTTATATATAAATTAATAAATGTCTTTTGTTGGGATTTATGAATAAAATGTGTGAGTATATAGTAAATCCATATAAAATCGAATAGAGTTGGTGTGCGTGTATGCTTTTTTCTTGGGATCTGGGATGAGGATGAGGATGAGGATGATGATGAGCCAGTGAGTTGAGAAGTTGAAATTGGAGAATAATTAGATCGAGTGAGGTTGGCGTGGTGGTATTTATATAGGTCAGTAGAGACTGTGAAGAGGTGATTTGAGTGTTGTGAGACGATGGATTGACTGGAATTGGGTGACTGACCTTTTTATCATCATTATCAACGTAGCCTTGAAATTGTTTTTGATATTATTATAATTTCATTTGCCGGCAATGTGCATTTTTTTCAGTTTCATTTTCATTTCAATATCCAGTGGAAGTTTTGAGTGCTGTGCTGAGGCTTTTGAGGGTGATGATGCAATGAGATGTAGGTGAGCGAAAAAAAATCGAAAGTGTTTCTCTCCATATGTAAAACACATATATTTACATACACCAGAATAGAGATAATAATTATAATAATAGAGAGTGTTTTGTTGTAGGTACTTTTCGATGGATGTGGCTGGATGGATTGAGTCAAATGATCATAAAAATCGTTCTGTCTCTGCCACTGTCTCTCCTTTTCAATGCTCAAGTTCGTCAACTCTTCTGGAATTTGGAACACACAACTTTTAAGTGCGAAGCTCTGTCAGCGTGAATATATATGTAATATTTGATTTTTTCTTGTTTTCTTCCCCTCTGTCTCTCTTTCTCTCTGTCTCTGTCTGTCTATATGTTATCCAAAAGTAAGTAGTTTTTTTTTGTTTTTGGCTATACACTGGACGGGTATGATTCGTTCATACCATGAGTATCTTCATAGACAACGCAATTAATTTACTACTCTGTGGTCAAGGGCGTTCATTCTCCAGCTATATACTGTGCTCTGCAGTTGTCAGTTCTTTAACCTGGAACATGAAACAAGAATCAAATAAATTACAAATTACACATTTTATATACACTGTACTTTCTCAAACTCTCGTTTGTACTTTATCTTGCGAATAACTTTGTTTCAAGTTCAATGTGACCTTATATTTTATATATATATACATATACTTATTTATTACGTCTGATCCCCGAACATCATTTTATATAGAAAACTTGAACAATTTGTGTTGAAAAAAAAACGCACGTACGAGTTTTTCGTACAAAAACGTTTAAGGTTTGTACGTATTTGACATTTTGAACTTGTCTTTGGACTGTCTCAAATATGTAAATATGTACAGACACAATGCATGGTAAAAAAACTCTTGCTCTCATAGTCATTTTGGGTTAGGAAATTCCATTAAATTTAATATGATGAAAGAGTATTTGACAAATACTATTTGTGTGTATATATGATTTAATGAGCGTAAAGCGTGACTTACGTTAGATACTAAAATGTTTCTGGATTCAAATATCGTATATATTGACATTGAACTTGAATGCAATGACAGATAACGTGCAGAATGCAAGGCAATAACCAGAGAGAGAATATCAACATATATAGGTAAGTAATACCGATTTCCCTCATATTATTTACTGGGTGAGTTGAGTACGAATGTGATGTATGATGTCAGAGTACAGCTAGTATATGGTATACAGTGTGTCAGCATTGAGAGTTCATGAGTAGTCGAGTGTTGTGTTTTGTTCTAGGGCAGAGGAAAATGCAAAATGCAGTGTAAATGGCCAGGATTATGTCCAATTTACACACACATCTAGACATATACATTTAACACAGCAAATGTAAGCGACTTCAAATCTAATGCACTAACAATAAGTATATTGCAAATATCGACAAAAGTCCAACCAACCAACACTTTTCCTCTTTTTCCGGCAGTCAAGGTAGTTCATCCTCGTAACAGTCGTAACACAAACAACACAACAACACACTCACAAAGTACTTGTAATTTCTAGTACAGCCTAATTTTCAATTAAATACATACATGTATTCACGTACGTATTTTATCTTTTAAAAAGAATTGAGTTGAGCTGTTAAGTCAGCAAAAAATAAATGGGTTCTGTCATTGTCCCATCTCATCAGTATGTACTTATACATACATTGAGTTGGGTAGGTATGATAATTTTATACAATCTGGACAAAATCTTCGGTCCCCAATGTTTCCCACAGTGAATATCTATCTATATGTTCAGTCCTTGAGACGTGAACACGTGGTAAAAAATAGGATACGATATATAGCATGGAAATGGAAGTGTTTCTTGATGGAACACTTGAAAAAACGAGGCTACAAGCGGTAAAATCGACTATTCAGTGACGATTTGAGCTACGTATTTTAAGATGCAAGATTAACTTGTTTTTTTAAATACATTGGATTCCCTATAGTAGCATTTTAAAATGTTTTCTAATGTGTGTAAATGTATTTAGTAATTTTTTTCCATCAAGTCGTGTTTTTTCTATCTGTATATCAGCAGCATTTGTGTTGTATACTGTGTAAATAGTTGAAAGAGTGTCATTAGCGAGTACAAGTACACATGCAAATATGTAGTATCTATTTGACGAATCCACACAAATATCTGTATATATTGTACTTTAAATTTTACACACGTATACTCATCAGTTCTTCTTATTATTCCTAAGAATAATAATTATTAGTATTACTAATTGATAACTGATTATTAAATTGCGTCGTTGCAGTTCATTTGGTAACTTTGGAGTGTCAGAGTAAAAAGTGTTAGTAATGATTAGAATTTAAAGAGAGACAAATGAATGTGTCTGCCGAGATGAAAATGAAAAATGAAATGGCCTTCATTATACTGGATAAAGATCATGGATTTAAATCAATAAACGTATGCGAATCCTGTACAAACTATGTACATAGATTGAAGGCTAAAACTTGAAGATATACGATATAAACAAGTGAATAGGATTATAAAAAGAAACTTACAATGTGGATCTGCGAAGTATATAGCGAACTCACGAAAGAGCCAGCTCACAGCCAGCAGTCGTCTCTTCTTTTTACTTTTACGGTAACGGTCTACGCCTTGTTTCATGCCCACAAACAAAGCCTCGCTGTTTGTGTGGATTCACCTCAAAAGAGACAACTTATAATTGTTTTGTAAAACACTTTGGACTCGAATCTTGAAATGTTGAGCATTTTATATAATATATTATAGCCGTTTGTGTTTATCTTATGAAGTGGTTGGTCGTGTGGTGGTCGTTCGTTGTGAGTCGTACTGTCTCCAGTCTAATTTAATTCTCCATGTATATATGTAGTTTTCTTAAAATATATATATTTTTTCGTATGCTGTTGTATATATTATACTGACAATCAAGAATACAAGACTATAGGGAGACGGTGTGTTTTCGTTTGAATGAGTGAAAGATTTCCCTCAGAGGTCTATGACCTTTAGTTATATAGTTAGTTAAAATTTAAATGTGAACAATGGTAGAGCGAATATATAGTAGAACACATTCAAAAAAAATTCCTTAATTGTTTCACAATGGAAAAATGAAAATACTATAATTATGTATTACACTATATATTACTGATAGTCTCGATTCTCAATTATATGTATTCCTATACTAGAGAGACTAGGCCAAAGAATATATTGTACATACTATATAGTTATATATCATTGATAATCGAATTCAAAAATCCACGCACACCTTTTAATTCCCTTTCAAATGTAAACACTTGTTTATATGAGTTCTATTAACGGGTATTGTAAAGTCTGCCTAAACACTCCGTTCTAACTAATACAAAGATAACTATTTAATTAGCAATCACTAATCTCCAAACACTCGTCAGTCTCTTTCCATGCAGTCTATCCTTTCTCCAGTCATTTCCTTCTACACTGCTGACATCCTCGTCCACTTTTAATTCTTACAAGTGCATAATAATAATAATAATAATTATTAGTATTATTATTATTGAGTATTAAAACAAAATACTTCAGAATATCTTTCAAAGTATGTACATTCGACTTTCGACTCAAAGATCCTTTATTATGATGTGGAATCTGCAATATATAAATCAAATGTTCTCAATACCCTAAATACCAAATCACTAATAGTCGTCAGTAAGGATAATTATTGCAATTGTAAGCAAAAAAAGTCTCATTCCTTTCCCACTGGCACACTTACTGTACAGTGTACATGCAACTTACAGATATTTATGACAATGCAAAAGTTGATATAATACAAAAATATTCCCTATCTACAGATAATCTCTTTCTTTCTCTCTCTCTCTCTCTCTTCTCCAGTAAACTGTATGTCACACAAGCACTAATGTAATGTAATATTATATTATATATTAAATATAAATAGTCTATGACCATTGACGAAGATGACTTGACTGACTCTGTGGAGCTCCGATGACTTTTGATTCACTTTGGACTATTTTCTATCACATGATTTGTAAAAGTGAAAGAGTTTTTTTTCGTTTTTAGGTTGAGTATCTGTATCTGTTCTGTACATTGAGTAAGAGAGAGAGAGAGAGCAGTCTGTAATTATGTAGTCTGTACTTAAGTACTTATGTATACGAACAACTCTTTTTAACTAGTAAATACTATATGTACTAACTATTATTTTATTTATTTGATTTGTATGTATATCGGTATGGCACTTAGTATACACTTGTGCAAAATAAATAGCAACATAAACTGTAACTTGGGGATTGTAACTATTGGAAGGAATTCACCCATACATAGTACATACACACACACACACACACGAACGTGTGTGATGGCGTAATGGAGAAAGGAGACGACTCGTCATGAAAACTTCTCCCTTTATTTATTGTATATGAGAGGAGCTTTTGATTTCTATATACTCTTTTAAGTAATTTAAAATTTTCTATGTGGTTGTCCTTTCCCTTTTATTAGATTGATTTGCATGTAGAATTAGGAATAAAATTGGCAATTAAATTGCAAAATGCAAATACATGTTACGTGTAGGTACATAGCAGTTTACTACTACACACACAGATTTATCTCAATTTGGTGCCGGACTGTTGAGATAGTATAGTATTTATACACGTGAACTCGTAATCTTACACAAATAACTACTGATGTATATTTACTCTTGATGGAGATGAACCAGATCAAATCCATGTGAAATAGAAAATAGACCTGCAAGCATATGAATGATGATGGGCTATAGTTAAATGTGATTAAATTATTTTCTGACTATCACATGTATAATATAATATGCATATCGCAAATACTCACTAGTGTAAAAGTAGTGTACTTTTACTTGAGAGATTCCGGAAGGAAAGATCCAGCTGCAAAATGTGCCATATCCATATCAAAAATTAAATTTCACTTCCTATATATATATATTGTATAATATACTCGGCTCTGGTTGAATACAGTAAAGCTCAAAACTCATCATCTCTCTTTCTCTCTCTCATAAAATGGATGGGGAGACATGTGATAAACCTATCGGATGTCGTATAGTAATTAATATCTCAGCTGTGGTGATGAGTTTTCTTCCTTCCTCATCAAAAGTTCAGCATATAATTACAAATGTATTACATAAGCATAATGTTTATCTAGCTGAATGCATGGAGATGAATGATTAGTAACTTGTGTGTATACAGTGTACACACATACACATGTGTGTGTTTGAGAATCAGCAGTCAGCAATCTAAAGTTCATGTACCTAATTGAGTGTAAGTACTTATGTACATCATAATAATATTAATAATACACAATTTCATAAATTATTTAAATTGGTAGGTACTTAGTATTTACATACTTATATATGAAATGAGATAAAAAGCTTTGTAAATTAAAATGAAAAGCGAAAAGTTACATTTTTTAAAATCATATCACATTTCATCATCATCAAATACACAAATATGACAAATATACATATCGTATACACAGATTATTGAGCAGTTCAAAATTCAAATGGAGTATAGGTAATCGTCATTCGTCATTCATCATTCATATTCATATTCCATATCTAAAACTATTCATTCATAATTTACATGAAAATATGTATACCTATTATACTATGTTGAATTTGTCACGTTTATAAGCTCCTAATATATTAGTACTACTCAAATTTCTAATACTACCTACTACCTAACCAAGGCACTAATTATCGTATATTGTGCGAAATTGAGCACAATCTTACTCTCGTCAGTACTCAATAAAATTTTATTACATCTCCGTAGACAAGCAGGCAATTTATCAGCAAGTATTTACTGAACACTGTACTAAATTCTATTCTTAAAATTCAACTTGATGTAAACCATAACGAAAGTTTTAACTTGCCATGCATCTATAGTTTTATACCTAATGTAACTATATGAAGTAATATACATACATATTGTGCACACATTATATCGGCAAAATATTGATAACAATGAGAGACAATTTCTATCACAAATATAATATATAATAATAATAATAGGTCGACTGTGGTCGTATTCTCTCTCGTATTTTGCAAGTTACTCCATCAAAGGTCAATGACCTACCCCCAAGCTTAAACCATATAACTTTCAATAGACGATAGACAGACGGAAGATAATTTAA
Organism: Gisinianus flammeolus; assembly: GCA_034699125.1. Lineage (NCBI taxonomy): Eukaryota > Metazoa > Arthropoda > Collembola > Symphypleona > Katiannidae > Gisinianus > Gisinianus flammeolus. Next base: position 11,102 of record JAIUND010003647.1, read on the forward strand.
TACATTCGTTTTTTTTACACATTCTACATATATATTATTATGTACATATCTATATCTTTAATATTTCCTAGTACTGCTATACATATAATTTACAAAATGGAGAATAATTCGACTGCGTACTAACTATGTACTAACTAATATCTATATATCGTCTGAATCAGTGTGTGTACAATACACAACACACTCTAAATATCTGTACTAACGATAAACTATAACGCGTCTGCACTGACTTATTCTGCCATCCTGTTAAGCCTCTCTTCAATGCGGAGAATTTATGGAGAGCCCAAGCAGATAGTAATAAGAAGATAAACGGATAAATTAAAATGACACAGATAGATTTGTAAAAATCAGAAAGTCGCGTTGCGAGAAAAAAATTGTCAGTTCACACATTCACCAGTCAAAAAGCTATAACTCAGTAAGTCGCAGAGAGAAGATTCATTTAATTGTACCTACATTTATTATATGACCCACAAATTAACCTTTGAGCTTTTATCAAACTCTTTTCCTTTTCCCTTTTCGGTTAGAAGAAAGGAGAGAGGAAGAAGAGTGAATTTATTTTTTAATGAAGTGATATTGTGTAACTTGGATTTTTTTTTTCGACGCATGGACTGACACTCCGCCATTCATTCATTCATTCATTCAATTGTGTATATATCTGTAAAATTTATTACATATTAAATATGATTGCGATTGCGATTACATGACGTACTACGTATTAACTATTTTAATTGACTTCCCCTCTCCAGTATCCTATTTTCTAAACTCTTTACTCTTTACATGTAGGGAAATTAAAATTGAGCATTACGAATACTGTGGACATTATCTATACATGTATACCTATATATATAAATACCTACTTACTTTTGTATTCAATACATACTATAGTACATCATATGTAATTGATATTATTATAATAATAATACAATAGCACGCACATACGTGTACTTGCGTATAAAAGATTTTTGTTATTTAGCCACACAAATACGCGATGAATGTCCCATAAATTTTATTACACATTATATTTAAGAAGTGTAATGCATGTATGTACTATATGTATATATATACTAATATATAGGTGTTGTATATGTATAATATACTTTGTTTTAAAAAAGGAAAAATTAGGCAAATATATTAGATACGGGCTACAGATATATATAGAAAAAACGGTGTTTTTGTTTCGTATGTATAATACGATATATATAGAAAATGGGAGATGTTTTAACTTAGCATATCATCGATTTCCTGACAGTAGTCATCCTCAATGTCATTGTCATCCTCATCATCCGAATCACCAACAACTCGTTTCAGAGCCACCACTGAATTTGAACAAGATGTATCATTTCCGAGTGCACTGTCAATTGTACGTTTCACGCCTTCCCCTTCCGGCATCTCCGTCCTCGACCACAACATTTGTAATTGTTGAGCACGGAAAATTGGTTCAAATTCCCGGAGCTTAAAAATATATGATATGTTGACACACAAATCAAAATTATGAATCCAAAAAAAGGAACCTTATATATAAAAAAACTTATATATCTATGAATTTCAGTCTACAAAGCAAAAACACTTTTGTGAATTATATATATATATATATATATATAATTCAAATACCTGTTCTAAGAAAAATTCGGTGGGTCGAATACAGAATCTTCGTTGTTGTACATATTGATAGGCCTCTTTGGGCGAGACACCGAATCTAAATTACAATTAAATATATATAGTTATGAGCAAAAGTTGCATGAAATGATTAGGTGCTGTGAAATATGGGAATGGATTCCTAATAAAGTGTTGGGATTTACCGGAACATGACAAAGGCAATGATGAGGATGGCACTGGAACCAGCTCCACTGAATAATACACACAATCAGCACGTTCATAAATATCATATAACTAATTCGTTTAGTGTAGTATTTTTTGAATCCTTATTTTACCTATTCCCATGAATCAATACTTTTCCTCCTTGTTCCAAACAAGTGGTTACGAATTTGCAGACGGACATGCATCTTGGGATTATACTCTCAAAAGACTGCTCATTCATTTCCACCACTTTGTACACGAAATGACCAGTAAAATTGGGTTTGATGACTCGTCGCTCCAAAATATGTCGAACACAAACAATGTGAGTGAAGCCAGCTTGTTGAAGCTCTGTAAATTTCTTCTTGGCGGCTGAAGCATATGAGCCAAAAAACACATTTGGGCAAATCTCCTGCTTCTCTCGCCGGTCTTCATATTTCCAATGTGAAAGTTGATAAGTTGGGAGTGGAGGGTATACGATTTGAGAGGAATCTTCTTCACTCGAGCCAGGAATATCATTGATAGTCTCAATTTCAATTTCATTCATTTCTTGATCCATTTTATTGCTGTGCGTCTGTATATCATTTATACCAAAAATAAAATACATACAGTCACACATATACAGAATAATGAAAAGGCTGAACGCTATAAAAGAAAGTATATATGATTTCTAAAATGTAACAGCATCTCATGAGCATCGTCAATTTTCGTTTATCATATGAGCACTGGCAGATAACCATTGTTATATATTCGTTCATCATAGTACCTGAAACTCAAATATATATTTTATACGAAAGATGACCAAAAGACTAAAATTAGTTTGCCATGAATTTTGAGAAACTCGAGAAAAATTGTCCGAGTTGTTCACTCTGTAATATAGACTACGCTCGACTAAGGCTTTCTGTGGGATTCAAAATTGAGATATGACGTTTAATAATCCATTGATACTATAGCAAATTTAATACGTATGTATGTATAAACTATAGATTCAACATAAATTTAATACTATATCGCCTACGCTTTTCAAAGCGTTGCTTTTTGTACTCGCATCTACAAATATAATCATCCCGTTTGGAAAATTTGCCTTCTTTGTCAATGAATTCAAACAATTTTATCCAAGGAAACAATGAAAATATTATTTTAATACATATGTTTGCTTAAATATTTATTTACTGGGCACACAATCAATTAAATACGGAGAGTTATTAAATAAAAACGTTTTCATAAATCAAAATTTAATTGAAGTTTATATTTACACATCCTTTTGTATGTAAATGTAAATCATTAGCGTATGTATATTAAATAAATAATTCGTGGGGGTAAACGTTAGTTTTAATAATCAAGAATAATAAATAATATTTTTCATATGAATGGATTAAATGTCTGCTTGCAGTTGAAGTGACGGCAAGGAACTTCTTCTACCCGGATGGACACCCAAATTCTCCCAGTTTATCCACGAAAGTCGGGCAGTTAAATCTGTGTATTGTGGATAAAGACACATCAATTCCTGTTCAACTTGTATTGGTGAAACTATATAACTAAAACTTACACGTCCACACAGTTTATATGAACATGAACATTAGACTGATGGAACTTGATAAAAATAATAACTAACCGGAAGTATTCCATTCTGAGGACCGTTCGGACTTGATTTCTCCTTTCAGGGATTTCTCGACGTAGGTCAAAGGGTCATACTTGGAGTTGAGGACTTCTTTGAGCAGAGCAATATATGCAATAGCCAGTCTCATGGTGTCGATTTTCGTTAGTCGCTTCTCATAGGGGAAAGTGGGCACATGAGTTCGGAGCTCTTCAAATGCTGAGTTTATACTGAAAATCCCACAAATAAATCACATACAGTTATTACTTATTCGGGTACTATTAACTCATTCTCACGCTCCCATTTAAAATGTGTGCAATTAAGATTTACGATACAGTGAATGGTTTTTTTACTGAAGCGACAAAACTCCAGACTGCTTTAAAATGCCTGACCTGGGTACAGACCTCAGCATTCGCTTTCTCTCCCGAATGTTGGCTGCATGT
>JAIUND010003648.1:0-14934 GCA_034699125.1 Gisinianus flammeolus
ATCTACCACTGGAGCGAGTTTGAAAGAAATCGGAGATTATCAATTTGACCCCGGCTGTCCTTATTTGAGATTGACGACAAACACCCCTACCATTTCCAGTGGACCACATTTCCATTTCCATTAAAAAAGTGAAATAATTGATATTATTGTTTCAGATTTTGATGACGCCATTACGCGCTGTAAGCGTTCAGTGTCCGACACGGACGTCAAAAGATACGAAAAATGGCTCAAACAATACGGCAGTCAGTAGGAATTTCCGGTGTGTTGATGGTGAACACCTGACTAAATTACAATTTTCAGCAGGAGTCTCATGATGCCTCATGACGTGTTTTAATCAGTTTTCTAATTTGTAAAAAAACAAGACTTTTATATATATTATGACTTGCGTATATAGAAAGAATAATAACTTTATATATAGGTATACGAGTATCTAGCACAAAATAAGGAATTAGAAATATTTATGGGACTGAAATGGAAATAGACTTTTTATAATCTTATGCTATTGCTATAAACTTGAAGAAAAACGTAAACGCACGCCTTCGTAGTCACGGATGTAATTATATTGTACATACCTACATAACATTTAAATAATTAATTAATTAATTAAATGGGATGTATATATAAGTAGTGTAATGTCAAAATTATCCTAGATAATTTTAGGGCAGATCCAAAAATCAATAGCATTTACATTCTACAATATATATAAGTATATATAAACTCTTATCCATTGGAATTAATACTAACTGTACTCTCGAAGTATACTTCTGTAGTTAGATATGCACATTGCATTGTAAATACGAAAACAAAACGAAAGCATGCAGTGCGTCTTGTTGAAATTTCTTGTTAAAATATGATACACAAATAGTCAGACATCAATATGTGAATGATTGCAATACAAAGTTAACTATAACAGCTAATCTGTAGGTATTTGTTTATCTATAAAGAATAAGTTTATTATAAAAACATTTCTACAGAACATTAAAAGTCGTTTAATCATTCATACTTACTTAGGTACTCATATGTGCATGGAACTGTTGGAATATGCAACTGCGTATGTTCTTACGTACTGCAGGGACTCAAGTTAACTACAAAATTAAAATTGAACTGTTTAAAATACAAAGAACATGGAATTATTAAAAAAAAAAAAAATAATCAATTAAATTTTGTAAAACTTGATTCTTTAATTTCATCCGATTTCTTGAGTAAACAAAAACTATTCCTTGTGAAACGCTTCCACTTGAAAACCCCCCAAAAAACTGGCAATAAATTTACCTCCCCTTATTAATCTTGCGCTACGGAAATGCATTGCTCTCTTTTACCATTACTTCCATGTTAGTAATGCGTTCATTCTAGATTTATATGTGTAACAATTTGATTAGTTTTTTACCCCTTGATAAGGGATAAGGGATACTTTTTATTGTTTTTATTTGCCCAAATTTTATAGAATATAATCATAGTGTAAATCAATGAACTCTCACTTATTTCTTTTAGAAATTTATATATTGATTAAATATGATAATAATAATTAATATGTATGTATATCATATAGAAGTTTAAATCTAACAATCGCAACTAATTTGCCCTAACAAATAATTCGAAAATCAAAATTATGAATACGAAACTCTTCAGAGTTGTATAGTAGTTATATAGTAGTTTACTCTTAAAGATTGATTTTTTTTTCTTCATAAAACATACGCCTTTTACTTACAACTAATAATAATGACATTTTCAGTTTTCATTGTTGATTATAATAAATTATTGTTTTGTATGCATATTACCATTCAATTTAGTTTCCTTATACAATACTCATATTACAAGTTGTTTTAGTTGACTTTTGAGAATATATAACGATATAATAATTCCTGTACAAGCAAGTAATATATATTTCACACAGTTGAATGCATCAGCGTTTTAACTACTACTGCTACTTGTAGTACGATTAGTTAAATTATCAATAATTGTAGTTATTTGTATAACAACATGTATTTATGTGAAATTCATATTGTGAATACAATAATTTGAAGTAGCAGTTCAATAATAATAATAATAATTATAAATTATTTAAATACATATTCAACTATCAATATTTTATGGTGGTGTACTTAAATAACGAATACGAGGCTACATATTACAAGTAATACAATATTTTTTCACTGCCATAATTACATTATTATTATAGGTATTTATATATAATGAAAATTTAAGATTTTAGTATGTCGAGTTGTTGTATGATATTAGGTGATAGGAAAACTTGTTAATTTATTGTTTTATTGTGTTTGACGTTGACTGGATGGGATGATGTATCGAACGTAGGGAACTTCTACGTCCTCCCCAGCACGATCATTGCAGCACAGCTCAAATACCAGGGCTCTCTCATGAGCTTCAATTCGACGACGTGACACACGACGAACAACCTATTCATAAAACAAATAAGGAACATTGTTACAAAAAAAATAGATTCTGACGACATTCTAGACAATAACTTGATATCAATTTAAATTAAATAAATAATATAACAAGATTCTCATCATGACATACTTCAGTCACAGGCAAAGCCAGGCGCTCCTTTCTCCGATCCGCTGGCATGAAGAATGAGTAGAGCATTGAAACACCTTGACTCATCATTGTAATTTCCAATTCATGTTGAGTTTTGAAAAAGTCGAAAAATTCTTGAAGAGTCATTTCCCCCTCGACATCAAAGCGATCCCACAGAGTCCAATCCGTCTCGTGATACTTGTTCTTGGTACAGGCAATGGGTTCAGAAAATGTGAAAAGCGGAAGAGCCAAATTCACAAAGCCGTTCTTGTACTTTTCACTATTCTCATGACCCTGGACAATTTTGTATAGTTCGATTCCAACAAGTCCAGCAACAACACTAGTTGTCGTTGCAATTGCAGGTATAATTTTCCCAGCAATTAATTTAGACTTGAGACGATCTGCATGCTCAATACTGTAATTCGAAGCACGAGAGTTGGAGCAAGCCACTATGAAATCAATGTGAAGGTTATTGTCATCATCCTTTTCGAATTCCAATGGGATTACTTTGATTCCCTACAAGACAAGAAATTTTTTATTAACAAAATGGCAATAAATTTATTTCCAAATAACTCTTATAGTATTTCATGGTGGAATAATTGATATGAATTAAATAAAATATATATTAAATACCGAAGAATCCAAACTCCTTATACTACTGTACAACTCTTCCAGTCGAGTTTGGTCCAAATTTCCATGATTAGCCAAATTCTGAGCTTCCGCATCGTTTGTTGCAATTCGGACACCAGATTTTGGTACGAATTCTGGAACCTGATTAATTACAAGAATGTCCAAATAAATATACATCATTTGTATGGAACTTATATACACGCCTACTGTCGCATACATAATATAATATATAAGTCAATTATGTAGTACCTCAATACTGAGAGCAAGTTTCTCGACTTCCTCGCGACTTCCCCTAGGAATTTGATAAACATCAGCTCTCAAATTACTAGTTGTGTAAATAAAATCAAGAGCCAGAGTATTCTCCGCACCAAATACGAGCGCATGAGGACAACGTTTTGGAGCTTGCCAAAATGAATTTCCAGAAGATGTTTTCATATCCGACGGGAAATTATACAAGAGCTGTTTAATTTGATTTGAAAAATTCTCTTCCCATAACAATCTAGCCCATTTTACACAGTCTTCAAAATTCAAGGGCCTTTCCTCTACGAGAGCTTTGTAGAGTGACTCCATAGTGTCCAATGGCTGCGAGCCAGGAAGTTTTAAAGCTTTATCAGCAAACCTAATGAAATATCATGCATGAGATTATACATTATCATGTATTTACTTTATAAATGTGAACTCAGGGAATTTGTTTTTTTAGTAGTGAAAAACACTAGGAGTTATTCATATAGGCTAATTTGTAAGCTTCAACTACTATCCGAATCAAAGTTGACCATTTGAAACAGTGGAGTGGTTCCTGTTGAATAGCCCTTGTCCAAATGTGTATACATACATGTAAAAAAATTGGTTTTGTAATTAATTGTTAATTTTCAAGTACTTTTGATCTTTCAGGAAAGAAGCTGCATTCTCCATGGGTTGTTTAAATAGACCTTCAAAGAGATCTCTCGCCCATTGAAGAGTATGTTCAATAGCATTCGGGAAATTCTTTAGAGTACAAATAGGAATTTCCTTCTCTGGTGGATCTTGTGATGAACCGTAAGATTCTGTCAAAAATGGAATCACGACCTAAAACAGAATAAGAAGTTTTCAAATTTTTTTTTTGCAAAACGTAACTCAAACACGAATTGACAAAACGCTCGACTACTAAATTAATTAAATAATAAGAGATAGTTTTTGTACCTGTGTATTTCCTTTTGTTCCAAGTGTTCCACTCTCTAACAATGGTTTTCTGTAGTACACACAACGTCTATCCATATAAATCCTAGCATCAACATTATCCAAAGCGTTTGAAACTCCATTGAGCCTTTCAAAAAAGTCATCATCATAAGTATTTTCCGTTTCGGGTCCAACCCGATTATCATGAGCTTCAACTTTAATTCCTGGGTTCATTCGATTAACAACCGCCTTGGCTGTGACTGCCTTATTTTGCCCTACATTCTCAGGTCTGAATAAAAATTGACGATTCAAATTGGAACGTTCAATAAGATCCATATCTGTCACTACAACATTTCCAACTCCCATCATTGCATAATTTTTTAAGAGTTCACAACCTGTAGGTAAAAAAGAACACCAGGATTACCAAATGTGAATTCAATTCATATATAATTTTAATGGGATCAGCATTTTTTAATGTAATAACACGTAATTCACGTGAGGACCCACCGATTGCTCCAGCACCGACTACAAACCATCTTTGTTTAAGTAATTTATCTTGAAACGATTTCCCAAAAACAGAAATCTGTCCGTCATACCGACTACCGGTCGGCTGATATTCAGAGCTATTCTCAATTGGGACTGGAAGCGGGTCAGGTAGGCACTCGATCGCATCATAATATAACCACTGATTAATTGGATTAAACTTCCCACTACATGCTTTCATTACCTATGAATTCAAATGACATTATTGTAATTATTAGAATATTATTAGAACATGACTAACATAAGTATGACTTTAGTATGTGTATTAGACTTTAAAAAATTAATTAATTTGATTTGATGTAGGTATAATTTAGTTCTCAAAAATCACATAATAATAAAATAATGATTACTTCTTGAGCAACAACACCACCAATAAATCCATTGATTGGTCCCAAATTTCCAGTACAAACGTACGAAAATATACGTAGAAGATCTTTCTTGAGTTCCAATCCTTCTGGCTTTATTTTCTCTGCAATGTCACTTAAAAGAATACTATCAGCCTCAATCCATGGAGATGGTGGACGGCTGTATTCGGACTTGAATTGATCCAGAGCAGCATATGCAACGTGGATTGTTTCAGCATGATTATCCAATTTGGCAAAATCCGTATAGACGAAAGTGGGCTCTTTGGTTGCTTCTCTCAAAGGTTTAAATGAAACTTTTTGTTGCATTTTCACTTGAGATACTATTCCATTACTTATGTAGTCGCTGAAGCCTTCATAAAAGAAAAATAACATAAAAAGGTAGTTCATATAATTAGGAATACACTAATCATCTTTGAATTGCAATTTAAATGTGCCTGGTCTAATTAATTAAAAATTGTATTATGACATCTTACCTGTTGTGTCCAATCCAAGACGGAAAGTATATGGCCCAGTAACAGAGATCTTGACGGGTTCCGTAGAATTAATTTCAGTCATACCAACAACTTCATGAAATCGAACATGGTCTCCATCCTCAAATCCATGTCGATGTTCATCAAGGCAAGTGACGACCCCCTCGGCCTCTTTACTCACACTAGCAACCAGTGCCGACAGAGGTTGTTCTCCATTATTATCAAATACAGTAAATTCATCTCCAAAGTCACAGAAGATTCTGCCAAAGAGGCCAGCAGTTTGAGCCAAAATGAACAAGATGTTATTTGAGTGACAGAAATCCGACAGTTTGAGTAGTTCATCATAAGATTCGTATTCCGTGAGAACGAGGACATTGTACTTGGACACTTCGTCCGTTGTCAACGGTTCTGTATTCACTTCAACTGGAACATAAGGATTCAAGTTGGCTAAATGATTGAGGGAGATTGTTGCCCTATTTGATCCAATATCAGCCTCTGTAAGGTAGTACTGAGAAGAGAGATCACGCCATTCTGTTACTTGAGTGTCTTGTAAGGTCAAAGATTTCACTCCACCTGTACAATGGTAAAGTTGAAATTAATTATTTATGGTAAACTTGTACATATTTATTATACACACAATGACACAATGGTTTCTTCTTTAAAAAAAAGAACAGTCATGCACATGAGTATTATTTTCAAAAATCCTGTGTATACAAAAAAACTTACCAAGAATAACATTTTTAGCAATTTCAACACCTAGTCCACCAAGTCCGCAGACCATAACTTTGGAATTAGCCATACGGGTCATGGCATCTTTCCCCATGACGTAGAGTTGTCGTGAATATAGTGACTCATCAATGACGGTCTCTTGTTCCATGGGAACTTGGCTCCCCGACAATTGTCTTCCATTGCCATTAGAAGAGCTACCATTTTGCTGTCCACCTGTCCAAGACATTTTTGATTCACTTTTACTTCCAGCAATGACTATAGTACGATTACAAACTTGAACCCCACTGATTCGAGCTTTCTTGGCTGGAGGAGAACTAATGATGGGTGATGTCTGTGACGATGACTGCAAATTTGGCGACTCAGCTGTCGGCGGCTCAGTTGTAAGTTCCTTTATACGATACATAAACAAACAAGAAATCATTTTAAAATATAAAAATATAGTTTGTTGTTACATCCTCAAAAAAATAAGAAAATTAACCAGGTATACATTATAACCACAAGATGAATGAATTTTGAGTGCTGTAGTATAAAAAAAATGACTCACCGCCAAGGACATTTAGAGATAAACACCTCGAAATTGTATCCAATTGTTTTTTTTTCTTTACACTCTCTCACAGGATAGGTTTGTTACAATATTTCTGCCTTGATTTGACGCTGACTTGTTATTGTTGAAAAACTTCCCAACCAAAACGTTTTGGTTCCTGTATCTATAGTCTTGTTTAACTTACTGTAGGATTTCAAATATACATACATAAAAAATATTATATAATATGTTTTAGTTTTAGTTTTCATTACTAATTAGCAATGAGTAATTAGAATCCTAAACTATATAATGCTAAATATTTAAATAAAAACTTCAAAGGTGGAATATAATTTGTTACATATATATATATATATATAGTTATTAATATTTAAGCTTGAGACTGACCAGGCCAAAACAGGTATATTTAAGTAGCTAAAAGTCTAAAAGACATAAGTGGTCCGTGACAGATGATGTAACTCTATAGATAAGTATGTTCATAATGGACTGACGACTGACTATATTTCAGGATGTTTTTATAATTAAATACATAATAAATTGTCATCTATGCTTAGCGTGACTACATGATATAGTTTAGAAACGTCGGGTTTTTTCCGATAACAGTCCTTCTGACATATACATGTCAGAGGTCATATTACAAAGTAAATAAATATAAATGTGCACTAATAAAAACATCTACAAAGTCAAATCGATATTAATAAGATATATAAGTATTTATTTAAAAGAGAAAAAAAATCAATATGATATGCAAGTTTTAAAACTATTTAAAGAACCACCGAACCCTCTATTAAGTATAGACTTACGTTTGTGTGGTGATTTAATGTTGGTGTGTCAACTTTGTTCACGGAAAATCGTCCAATTTCTTCAAAATTTCACAAAATTTTCCGAGAGGAATTAATATATAATTTTAACCTTCGCCGACGCGATGTAAATGAACTCTGACTATATTTTATTTCCTTTCCCTATGAATGAAGTGGTTGTGCTGTGTGTCTGAAAGATGGAGCGGGAGCGATTTTTTTAAAGTGCCTTTAAAATACATGACCTTTGTGCCTTCGCAATTCGCAATGCAAGGGCTACAGTTTACTACAGTTAAAATGATTCCCTACATAGGACTCGAAGTAGTCATATAATTAAAGTCAGACTTCATCAAGTCTCGTCAAACTATCAATTATGTAGCCTGCATAATGTATAGGTGTATCTGGGTAATAAACCAAGTGGATTCCAATCAAGTGTGATTATTATATTATATTATTACTTTTTATAAGTATAAATACAAAAACGAATTTTTTTTCTTCAAATCATTCTCAATCATATCCGTATTTTTAATATGTATTTATATTTATATACATTGAAATCATTTAAACAACTCTTAAAACTTATTATTTTTTTTGTGTTTTTTTATAAAAAAAAAAAAAGGAGAATGGAGAATAGTAACTATTCAATAGTTTTCACATCATCTTGTTCTTGTATTGAGTGTAAAGTCTTTAGACTGTGAAGTGAATGTAATATGTATTTCACGTTGTACTTACTTACTTAATAAATAATTCGTACTATATTATATAGTCAATTAAAATTATTATTTTTTTTAAAAAAGGAAAAAAAAAAAAAAACTTATGAGAGTATCTTTTTATATAATGTAATATTATAATGTGTGTAGTTTTTAAAAATAATAATAACATATTTAGTATCTTTTAATGTGTCCAATGTTGTTGATGTTGATTATTTGTGAGGATAATATTATTAGCAGGGTGACTTTGAGGAATCGTTGTGTTGGAGCCCACAACTGGAGAACCGGCTGCAAGTTGAAAATCTGTAAGGGGAATCGGTACAGCTGCATAGTGTAAACTGTTTGCTCCCCCTGGGTGATGAGCCTATAAAATGTCATAAATATAACATAATGAACAACAATGACTAGACTTTTTTCATAATAATAATGACATAAATTGAAAAACAAACAGAAGGATTTACAGAAAATGCATGTGCCATGTCCATAAGACCAACGTTTTCCACTCCATTAACACCATTCATTCTTGGTATTTGAGCGTGAATGGAATTAGGGTCAATTGTTGTCCAAATGTTATCAGAAGGAGCAGTACTATGTTGTCCTGGAGGAGGCTGAGGCTGTTGTCCTGTGTAACGGAAGTAGGGGTTTTTTAAATCTAATGTATTAGATGCTCTGAGTCCATCCAATTCCAAGTCAATCTGAACATCATAGCTTTGCCTATAAAGACGGTCGTCCAATTAAAAACAATAAAGAACAACAAATATAAAAAAAGATGTTACATATTCCTATTTGATTAGATTGTAGATTATCATTCATTGAGAGGGAGGAAAATAGAAAAATATCATCATGGATTGTATTTCAAAGATTATTCTTGTTTTACCTACCTTTTATTAGCAATGAGAATAGCCTGGCCTTTCATAACTTGCCCTAGCTTGGCTAGAATTGGAGTTTCAATTAGACATCGTACTTGATACCAGTGTGTTAGAGGTTCTGTAGGGGAAGTTGAGAGCCAAACGGTTGAAGAGCTCCCTTCAAAACTTACATCAAACCAAAATGCAAGTCCATGAACTGTACCAGTCTCTAAAATGGGAAACTCTAACGGAATTTCAATACGATGTAAATCAAATTCTGAGGCTGTTTCAAAATCCACCGTGTACTTGACACTTTTAGCTAGACAAATACGAACATCAAATGTATCCACTATGGGTTGACGGAAATATTCTTTCAGGGCTGCATTTCTTAGACAACTAAGGTCAACTCCATGAAAACAATTTTGCTGCCTATATATTGAATGATAACAAAAACAAGGTTATTCTAGTTTTTCAAAAGTATACTGCATATTACAATATATAGCAGTAGTAGTAGTGATGATAAAGATACATTTAGATACATGTAATGCATTATATTATTAAAAGTCTCTTACCAAAAATTAGCCTTGTTACATTGTTCAAGAAAAAGAGCATCATCTGTAAAAGGAGCAATGTGGAGATCACCTTTACTTGGAAACATTTTACCATTTGGTTTGAGCCACTTCTTTGCATGAAGAAAAGTTTCTAACATTCTTTCGTTAAAAAGCATATAGCCCATCGGTTCAGAGATGATTGCATCCACACATTCTTTTAATTCAATTTCTTCTATTTTCCCTGGAAGTACAATCAATTTCCCTTTAAGTCCATTAGCATTTGCTAATGTTTCTGCATGTATTGCCATACTGGAAGCCTCAACAGCATAAACTCTTTTTGCTCCAGCTTGTGCAGCAAAAAAACTTAAGATTCCACTTCCAGCTCCAACATCCAAGATTACTTTATCATTGAAATCCCGCAAATTGGCCAAAATTGCTTTCTGGTAAGTTGCCGTTCTAATGTAGTCTTGCATCATATTTTGTTGCTGGCTCAAATAACCATAAAACTGTTCACAAAATCCAAAAAAAAAGAGATCATATTCATTAATAAATATTATATATATACATGTAAAAAACATCATATATTCGTATCAGAAAAACACTCTCTCAATTGATAAAGAAATCTGAAAGAGTATGTATTTATATATTATTATCTTTAAACGCATACTCGTAAAAGTATTATGTGAATATATATTATAAATGATTAATTACATAAAAGTGTATGTTCACCTGAAAATATTGAAGAGCTGAAGAATCTTCTGTTCGCTCAGAAAATATGGACGATTCGTGACCTTTTAATGCTTTTATAACTTGAATTTGGAAGTTTGTCGCATCATATTCTTTTGGAATTTTAATGAATAAATGACCTGAACTCTCAGTACTGAGTATAAAAGAGGTACTCCCAATCCGTAGAGGTGGACAAGTTTTCTCCAATAGACATTCAAATGAATTCTTCTCACCATCTATACATATAAATATATATAAAAACAAATTGAATTATGGGATTACCTAATAACAATTGCAATTATTCTTATTTTTATAACCAAGGGATAATTATGAAGATGCATATCTTCATAATTATCTTTTGGACTGCTATATACAGCAATTATATCATTATATGTATTCAACATTACTTAATTAACAGCAGCATGCTCTTATACTTTATTGATCAATGGTATATATATGATAACTTACTTTGAGTGTTCAAAAAGATTATGTTGACTCCTTGAGGAGACGAAAGGACGAAGAGGAGACATGAAAAAAGAAACACAAATGGAAGTCAACTAATGGGTTCAAGAAAAAATTTGACCAGCAGCAATCTAATACACATTAGTAGAAACTATATTGTTGTATTTAAAAAATGCATTATCTAACCTTGAGGATGGTATTCAAGTTTTAGATTGACCGGTTCATTGAACTTGTCCTCGTTGACCCCCGACTCGAGTATATTATATACCTTAACATTTGGTATCACTAGCTTATTCATATTTATATAGTGTGGGTAGTATTGTTGCGGTATAAGACAAAAAAAACAAAACAATCTTTTGTTCAAACTAATAATATTAAATGTAATAATAATAAATCACAAAAATGGTCTAGACTGAGTACGTCGTCTCTCTCAAGTGTGTTCCTATATTAATAGGTATATACTTGTAATAAAACCTTTGTTTCCTTTTCTTAAATAAAAGTATCTCAGGCATACAAAATAGCGTGAATATATACTATAATAATATTATTTATTCTATAGCTTTATCACCTATCACTTGTGATCTCTCTCACACAGTTTGTTATCAATCTACAAAACAACTATGATCATAGTCTCTCATTACAGGAGAACACACAACTTTATATAATTATTATGTATATTTATATTAATTCACAACACTAATAACACAAAAATTCAACACCAAAAAAATGTTCTTTTATTATTTTAATCGTGCTCACTATATTAAATTCCTAATTAATTTGCGAGTTCTTATCAAAAATTAGAGATGTCCCATCATGAACCCTCCATTGAATCCATTCCTCGGCGGAAACTTCAAAAAAGTACCATAAAGTTTAATTTTTATTGAAAAAAAAAGAGAGATTTAGAATTTTATTAGTATACCTATAGTGTGTGAGAGAGAGAGTTGAGAGATTGTGTGTGCTACTTCTTAATTATAATTAAGTACGTGTCAAAATAATGACCAGGACGAACATGGTCACCACACAGCAGTCTCAAAATCATTGTCTTAATCATGAGGATAATACTGATGACCAGGAGCCAGTCTCCTCCAGTCTGGGCGGTCATAGTGAAGTTATTGAACGGGATGAAGAACATTCGTCATCATCATCGACGGCGACGACGACAGTGTACTCAACTGTAAAGAGGATATCCACTCCGAAAGTTGCTGTTGTTGTAAGTTATATATTTAATTGGATTCATATTATATTGCATTACATTTTGTACATACCTACCAATTGTGAAATCATTATTGTGCAATATTTTAATATTTGATGACGATGATGATGCACTTTGAAAAAATCGTTAAAAATATTGTATATAGAATATATATTCATAAATATGGGAAATATGAATTTTTTTCTTTTTTAAATAAATAAATATTATTCTGTACAAATAAAGGTGGTTACAACTAATTATAAATATGATGAATCATTGAATGTAATTATATATATAATAGGGCCTTGCTAATTTGGGCAACACTTGCTTCATGAATGCTGCCTTACAATGCCTCGCTCGGACTCCAAAATTGTTGGACCGTCTATTGGTCATGACCCAAACACCTGTGATGACATTTAATGGATTCACTACAATCACTCAAAATCACAACAATGAAAATGAAGACGAAGAAGAAGAAGGAGGAGAAAGAGGAGAGGTGGACGGCGGAGCAGATGAATCAGTATCATTACAGCAGAATAATGAAATAAAACTTGAATTAGATATCCCATCGGACTCGATGATTTACAAAATGACAGAACTCCTCAAAAAGATGACTTCCGGAGGAAGCACAGTCGTTCCTAGTGCAGTACATGGTGTTATGTGTAGTCAATTCACAGCGGGTATGCAGCATGACTCTCATGAACTCTTACGAAATATTCTCGATAGAATGAAGAAGGATCAAGTCAAGGTAAATATATATACATTATATACATATGTTATGTATTTTCTCCTTCCGTTTGAATAATTAATTAATTATTACAATTTGGTCAAATGAAACAATGAGTATTTTAGTACCATTGCATTGATTTATGATTCATTTTGTGAAATTAATCAGGCCGTCCGTTTGGCATTAATGAAATCCATGGGAGTTAGTAAAAAAGATGCTCCATCCCTTACAGAAAAGAATCCAGAAAAGGCTCAAATGGTAAAACAAAAAATTCACAATTGACTGTTAATTGTTAGTTGTTAAACCTTTGCAAGTATATATATAGAGAGAGAGATCGTTTTCGAACTTTTAAAAGTCGCCGACAGTATACTTCCACTATATAGCACTGCGTATATCTTTGAAAAATAGAGTACTATATATAAATTTTCTTTTGCTTGCAACGATTTCCTAATAGTTTATCCCAATACGTTTATTATCAAATTTTAAATGTTTTTTTATTTAAGCCTCATTCCAAAAAATGATTGAAAAAAATGATGGAATTATTTCAATTATTATTATTTATTTATTTATTTTTTAGATGAAAGAGTTGGACAAGAAATTATACCAAAAAACTGTAGTGGATGAGGTTTTTGGTGGTGAGCTCACGACTATTCGGACTTGCCTTGAATGCAATACTATAAAGACGTCCTATGAAGAATTTCTTGATATTAGCCTTCCCATTCGAGTCGTGAAACCAAATAATAATATTAATAATAATAATATTTCCAATTCAACAAATAGTTACTCACATTCTAGTAATTCCATGAGAGCTAGTTGGCAATCACAAGAAGCTTCTACAGTCAATCGTAAGTTCCTTTTATTTAGTTAAGGGTTAGTCTAACTAATCTATACCTAAAGGGATTTGTGAAAATAAAACAAATCTGCGTAACATTCACCTAATTCAAGAAGGGTTCTGAGCCCTATTTTTCAAGAAAATCACGATTTCAATCATAAATTCGGTTTCAGTTGTGCTTATGATTTGAGCTTTCCCCATCAAATGTGGACTCATTTCTGGTATTCACCAAAGTTGTCCTGAGCAATATATTTTACTCAAAAGTGGGGACAGCAGATTTCGAGGAATCCATTTGTTAAAAACAAAAGGCAAAAAAGTCCGAAATGGAGACAAGTCATAGATCGGACAATTTTAAAAGTCAAACCACATCATTGTACGTGTTATGATTCAATGGGGTTGCCAGATTTGTCTTATTTTCACAAATCCTTGTATTTAGATTAGACTGACCCTACTTAAAAAACTGTTATAATTTTCATAATTCGAATAATACTATAGTTGGGAGTGTAACTGAAGTTGCTTAAATGAATCAATCCACAATAATAATAATATAAAATACAAATAATATAACTATATTCTAAATATTCATTCAAATTTTTAAATACTTGATTTGTATTTTTTTCTTGCATTACAGGAACGCTCATGGATTGTTTAAAGTATTTTACGGAGGCTGAAACTTTGGCGGGATCCAATCAAGTCGACTGTGAAAAATGTCATGATATTAAGTTAAATTTAGTTAAATCTGGTGTACCCGTAGACGTTGTCTTCCCGCAGCCACCACCACCTCCAACCCCAACGATACAACACAAAAATCCACGCAACAACAATAATAATAATATAATGAATAAAAAGAGTATGAACCTTGAGAAAGGAGAACCACAGAGACCAGGATCATCATCATCATCCACAACAACGACAACATCAAAGCCGATTCAACCCCAACAACAACAACAAAAACCAAAACTAAGACGTCAAAAGAAAAAGACTAGAAAAGAAAAAATAGCTGGAGATGAAGCAGAAGCGAAACTCTCAATAGTGAATAGTAATAATAACAATAGTTCCGAAAAAGAACAAGATATTCAAGACTCAGTTGATAATACAGATGGAAACAAGATTGAATCATC
>JAIUND010003649.1:0-14932 GCA_034699125.1 Gisinianus flammeolus
CAAACCACCCGCCACCGGAAATCCTTTTTATTGATTGAGTCAATTTATTGTTTAAACTACGAATGATGGAAATTTGAGCTGACTTTGTATTTGTTTTTGAAATGCGAGAATTCAAATAAATAAATTCGAGATTGAATTTTATACGGTTTAATATTTTTTGGATTTATGACAATTCAAATGTCAAAGAGGATTCAATCTCCGGGCTGGGACGTAGAAAATTGTGACTGTTTTTAATAAATGGCGTTAAAATCATACAAAAACCGAACGTGCACTGCTGAAATAAATAGGTATTGAAATAAATAGGTATTGAAGAGTTTTGATTGCATGACTTGAACGCCATTCGTATTTTTTATCCGGTTGGGAGCGCTTCGTGTACACAGGTGCATTGAACGCGGTTCTGTTCTAATTAAGAAATTGAATTCGATTTTAATGGGCATTGATTATCGCATTTTCCTATACATTTCCTGGCACAATAAAATATCGTTTTGATTTCATTTTAATCCCAATATTTATGGTTTTTTTCTGAGGCAAGATGGATAAACAAATCCATTGCCATGTGGATTGCAAACGTACCAATTTAATTCCATCAGCACAGCCAGCAGTAATTTAATTAAAGTCTCATCGCTCAGGCTAAATACTAAATTATTTTATTTTTTAAAACCTACTCACACGCGTCTAAAATTATCCTGAAATCAAAATTCATTAAATGTCACTAGAAATACATTTTTATTGAGTCAACTTATTTTGCGAACTGAATTTATATATTAACTGGCGATGTTTATTTTGATTTTGAATGGTAAAAAGTAAAAATGTAAGTAAATGAAAAAATTCAGATTGGAGTCCAAATTCGAAACGGCAGTTTATGCAATGGATTCATTTCATTCCTTTATTTCAGCCAATAAAAACCAACCCTTGAACTACAGAAACCATAATAGATTGGAATATACTAGTGAATTCAATGAGAAGAATGTCTAAATGCACTTGATCAACTTTTCCCTTCGAAATTGTTGCAAATTTTCCCAAAATGGAGATCGCCTCCTATGCAGACACACTTTGCAAAAGAAAAATAATAAACTTATAGGCTTTGAACGATGAGAAATAGAAATTCTTTCATAGAATTAAGCGAAGAGTAAAAAATTGTAGATGTGGTTGATATCGTATATTTTCTCGTCTCCAGCGTAATTTATTTACGACTCCGCTCTCCGTTCTTCGACATTCGATTCTCATCGTCATCTAAAATTATCTTAAAAGCGACATTCATCAAAGTTCACTAAAAAATAAATAAGTCCTTTGTTTTATCCATCTGGTAGAACGGCGGGTAGAGAGATGAACCTTGGTACAGCTGGTGCAAAGTATTGTGCTTTATTTTCTAAACGGCGTCCAAGTATTACAAAATATCCGCATTTCAAATCAATTTGATTCCAAATAGGTTTTTCTTTTAATCGGCTCGTCACTCTTACTTCCGCATTGAAAAAGTATGAGCATAATAAATTTATGTTTCCCCGACATTCGGTGATAAAAGTTTTGACGATCTAATCTAAGTAAAAGGGTATAGAACTAAAGGCGGGAAATAATTTACCTTTTGGCCTTGAATTTGCGCAAACTATTCTTCAACCCGAAGCAAACCATCATTTTCAACGACTCGCAAAACTGCAAGAATAGAGGAGAGCGGGGTAAAAATGACCACCAAAAGTTTTTCGCATTTACGCGAATTGTAATGCACGAATTGGGATTGTGAATGCGTCACACGAGAGATTGACTCAGTGTCACTTGGAATGTGGTCTCATTTCATTTAAATTCTGATTAATTCGCAATTAAATTTGGGATTAAAATAGAGCTTCCCATTTGATGCTTGGGGTAAAAATGACCACCGCCTTGAATGCATGTAAATACGTACATATGAACACTTTAAAATCATTATGAATGCCATCGTAAGTGAGCATTTAAAATTTACTGTTTCAAATCAGATCAAATTCGTGTGCATTTATACTTGGAATTATATTTATTTTAACTAGAATTATTTGAAAAATTGTCCAGGCATTCTACCATGATTGACATTAATTCTTGTTAATTGGGTTGAAATACTGGATTTGAAATCAGATTTTGTATAGCATCAAAATCCTCTCAATCGTTCGCTTGTGAGTCCATAAAACCTGACGCAGATGAAACAAATTAATTTTCTATTTAATTCTCATGAAATTTATTTCCTTCAAATCCTCAAAATCAAAGTTCTCGTCGTAACTTTCGCTCATTGTCACACAAACATCTGAGAGAGCCTTCTCCAGATCCTCATTAAAAGTTGTATAAAATCGTTCTTGACAAGGAGCAAATGATGATGAGATGATGGGATTCCCCCTTTTAAATACTTCTTGAATGTGTGTTGCGACTCATTTTCATGTGAGCAGCAGCCGTTTATATCTTAAAACTTTCATTTTTCATGGCTTCAATTGCAACCTCCAGATTCTCAAGTTCAATTTTGACTGATTTTCTTTCATATTTTTGACCCACTGAAATAATAATAAAATAAAATTGCACATAATTAATTCACAAAAGCGGAATATAACAAAAACCGCGGTGGTCATTTTTACCCCACGAAAGTGGTCATTTTTACCCCAACAGTACAAAACGTAATCACCGCAGATTAAAAACGTAATATTATGCAATTTAAAGACAATTAAAAGACAATTTCGAATATATACAACAATTTATTCACACATAACAGTAAAAAATGAGAAATTTGTACTTACTTGTTAGACAACGGCTATAAATCGACTTATACGAACGGCTCACAACATGCGTTTGGATTATCTCACGACCGTTTTCAGGTAGTTGGATTTTAGACGTTAATATATTCGGCCTACGTGACTGTTAATTTCCCTTCTTGCAATAAAACTAATCCATTTCTTCTGCTTTCCAAGCCTACGTGGCCAGAATGACGTAAAAACTTTTTGTTTTTGTTAAGAATGTAAAAAACGTCGGTGGTCATTTTTACCCCGCTCTCCTCTATATAAAGTGGAACTCGGAAATGAATGATTAACGGTAAAAAATAGAAATAAATTCAATTGGTTTTTAAAATTTTGTTTGCACGACTGGGACGCCGTTCATATTTTTCAAATGATAGCGACCGGACAGTGTTCATTAAAAGCCAGTATAAATTGGAATAAAGCACACCCAGGACGCGGATCACATTTTTTATGCATGCAAGACCACTAACAACACGATCGAATTATGTATGTGAAATGCTTGCCGTATTCAAAAATAGAAACAAGTGGTTGTTTTAAGTTAAAACTTGAACGCAGATTTTTCAGCAGGTCCACACACAAAAACTATATTTTGAGGCAGAATGCACACTTGTCGCATATGTTGTTAAATTAATATGTAAAATAGAAGATTTTTTCCTGTAGCAGATGACGACCTGGTTTTTGTTTCAAAATAAAAATCCAAACTATTTTTAAATTATAAATGTGAAAAGGTCGATTTCTTGATCAAATCGCAAGGATCCTTATACGCGCGAGTAAGACGTGGAGGAATATTTAAACTTTTCTCCTCTACTCAAATAACACAGTATAATCTTTCCCCTTACTAAAACTCGGTAACCGCGAAACTCGTCGGCAGAAAACTCGTCAGCAAGAAAACTCGTCGGCACACGACCAAGTACAAATATAGTGCACTTGTACCACGATCGGCGTTCCACTCTTACAGAAAAAATGTTAAAATGGCCACCGGCGCCATTTTCGGGGCAAAATGAGATTTTTAAAAAATGGCTTTTTGAGCTTCCTGAGAGCCTATTAAACCCATTTTGAGCAATAGGAGGGGCAAATTGAGAATTTTAAAAATTGTGTCAACGTGAGATTCTATTGAATATAAAGGTTTTCCAGGGTTTCTGGTCTTTTCAAGGGAACTTCTCCCCAGCAAAAGGGCTTCCTACGAATCTAGTCGTAATTGTTGTGTGATTCTCTTTTCCTTCCCAATCCAAAGACGTCACAGGGGGCAAATGAGATTCAATTGGGGGATTAAAAACATAACCTAACCTAAATAATGAAATCATAGAGTGACAACTCAGAAGAACACGAAATTCACTTTTAAAAGCATGTTAAAATACCCTGCCAAATGCTATTTGTAAATTTGGAAATAATTTTCGAAAACATGAAATAAAATATCACAAATCCAAGTGCCTAGTGAAATCCTTGAAAAGCGTGCTCCCCAATCCAGTTTCCGAAAACAAGAAAGAACTGGAAGGTGAAACTGCCGTAAGTCATGCGATGTAAAAAAAATCGCACAACCAATCCCATATTTTAGTCGATCATTATTTAAACATCACTTTTCTTGTACAATCTCATGGTGCCCCAATTTTTAAAATTCTCAATTTGCCCCTCCTGTTGCTCAAAATGGTTTAATAGGCTCTCAGAAAGCTCAAAAACCCATTTTTTCAAAATCTCATTTTGCCCCGAAAATGGCGCCGGTGGCCATTTTAACAGCTTTTGTGTGAGAGTGAAACGCCGATGGTGGTACAAGTGCATTGTATTCGTACTTTGTCGTGTGCCGACGAGTTTCAGGGGAAACCTAAAACTCGGAGCTGGCAAAAACCCGGGTTTTTGTAAATTTGATACCGAACTTGGGTTTTGGGGCAATGGAGCGATTGGATTTGGAACAGATGGAACAATTTGGAAAATCAACAATTAACGGCGGCCACATTCCAAACGCCATTCTTCTACACACAAACCTCAAACGGAAAAGTCCTTGGCATTTCACCCGTGATGATGTCAACGACCAGTCGAATGTACAACATTTAACTGAAATTCACGGCCGAGAGAGGAAACAAAGTGAACGCGTTTGCCAATGGCAGTTGGCCGGGAGTTTTGGGTCGATTGAAAAATCGCCAATTGGATGTTCTCTTCACTTTGGATCCCGATATCCAGCGTTTTTGCCACTTTAGCTTTGGCACGCATGCGCTGCAGGCAAATTTGATTTTTGTGACAGGAAACCCCGTTTGTTTAGGCCTCAATTGGAAAGCCTTCAGCTCGACTTTGTCCGGTTCCGTCTGGCTCGCCATATTTCTGTCATTTGTATGCATTTTCCTGGTGATTTTTCTGCACCTGACGAATCAAAGCCGCATCAGAATTACAAGAAAACCAAAACCAATTGTAAATCTCAACTGTCGACGGCGTTCAAGACGACTTTTGCGCCATTATTTTCTCAGACTATTCGAATCCAATTGGTCGATTCAAAGTCGTTCTAATGATTTGGATTACCGCGTTTTCTCGTCAAATTATTACAGTCAAAATCTGCTCTCGTCAATTATGGTGCCGGAATTGGAGAGAAAACCACTGGATTTCTTGGAGTTGTCCAAAGCGCGAGAGTACAAAATCTACGGGATTTACATTCCCGGATCAACCGATGACGTTTTCTTTCGGAACAATTCGAATCCCGTTTATGTCGGCATATCAGAGAGAATGAATCGAATGTCTTATGCTATATTTAGAGCGTACCGATAACTTTCATTTTGCTTCCTTTTCACATTCACTTTTTTTTCACTTTGCGCGCAAATTAATACGTGTATTTATAGTAAAAAGCAAAACTTTCAGTTTTGGTCATGTTTCACTTTCGCAAAACTTGCGTTAAAGTATTTTTGCGGGATTTTTAACTAAGTTAAAAAATAATTC
Organism: Gisinianus flammeolus; assembly: GCA_034699125.1. Classification (NCBI taxonomy): domain Eukaryota; kingdom Metazoa; phylum Arthropoda; class Collembola; order Symphypleona; family Katiannidae; genus Gisinianus; species Gisinianus flammeolus. The sequence goes on from JAIUND010003649.1 coordinate 5,664, forward strand.
AAAGTTAAAGCATCCAAATTAATTATGGATTGTATTTCGATCAAAAAAGCAGAATTTAATGCATCAACGAAGATGTGCATTAATATTTATTATATTTAAAAAAAATATATATCTGCTTTTTTGCTTTTCTGAATTCCGAACACTCTAAATTACAAAATTGAATTCGTAGCAAAGGTAAAGCAAAGTGAAACGCGCGGTAAATAAAAAGGATAACTTCGGTTTACCGAAGACTCCAAATACAAAATCCTGAAATTAAAGTGAAAAGGAAGCAAAATGAAGTTATCGGTACACTCTAAATATAGCATTATACAAAACAGTTCGAGTGCATTCTTCACTCTTTTATCGACTCGTCCACAGTTTGTATCAGCTGAGATTTTTTCCTGCATCCGATTCTCGCCAAAAATTTCACAGTGAAGGCGAATCGAAAGAAACTGATTCACTTCAAAACTGCTTTCGCTGCGGATGCATTTCCGATCGTGCAGAAGAATTCAAAATATTTGGAGGTGCTGAACGAAATTGTGGGCTGGACAAGAGATGCCGGGATTATTCAGAAAGGACTTTTGGATGTTCGCAGGCACAAAGAAAAATCGGGAGTGGCCTGGATGAAGCGTCAACAGGATTCAGAGCTTTATAAGAAATTGGACGATCCAACGTTGAGCTTTGAGGGCGTAAAACCCCTGGCGATGAATTTAATTTGCAATCTATTTGGGCTTTTATTCAGTGGAGTTTTCATTGGGTTTTTAGCGTTTTTAAGAGAAAAAATGGTTAATATTGAAATCGTTATGACAAGAATTCATGAGAAATTATGAATGGAACTGATGTTAAAGACAATTCGCCTTCTTTTAAACTTTAAACTACATTACGATGTCGATATCAAGAAGCTACGTATGACTTTAGACTGTAGCTCTGGACGAAGGAAATATCTGAGCGGCGTCACACTGCATCAAAGTAAGAACAATCAATTTGTCAGAGTTGAATGCCGTTTACATTTATTTTTTGAAATAACGGCTATACGATATGGCAGGTAAAGTTTGGTCAGTTAATTGAAATTAATGTTAATTTAACATTGTTAAAAATGAATAAAAATGATGGAGCGCGAAACTAAAACAGTCTGAGAATCTGGATATGGCTTTCATTTATTGAACATTGAAATTCGCCTGCACAGATTTATTGAGAAAATCCAAAGACGCTGAAGAACGGACTTAAACCGCGAAATAGAAAAGGAATTTATTTCACTTTTATATTTCGTTCGAACTGCAAAGACAGCAGGTCGCCCAAATTGAATTCCCATGTAAACAACAGTTAAAACTTTGGAAAATTCGTACCAACACGAGTAAAATGCAAATTAAGGATTCTACAGTGCTCATAACGTGATAGATCCAGGAAAATATAGTTAAAACAGTCCTCCGTTTAAAACTTCCACCGGCCCAATGAAGAATTGCCACACTGGCATTTTCCGACTCGAGAGCAAAAAACACGAAGTTGACGCAGAACAGTGCGGGGAAATGAAATTGAAATGACAGCTCAGAACCCGAATTTTATCTGCAACAAAAAGCTCATACGAAATCGTACGAAAGTATTAGTAAAAACAATTGGAATTGGCACGGCAAACAAATTCCTTTGGAAGGACTTGGATTTCCATGGCGGAAAATGTTGAGAAGATCCTGATCCGCTATTTTAATTGCACTCGGATATTGTCGCCACACGTTAATTATCTTCAGCTCAAAGTCGCATATTCCTCAATGACGACTGCATTTCAATGCCACAAGATGGCGGCAAGTTCTGTTACTGCATGCGGATTTGGTCACTTTTATTGGATGAAATGGTGGATGATTTGAATTCCAGCGCCGTTTTGAAGAGGAAGCAAGAAAAGTTCAACGTCAAGGTCAACGTCAAAGGAAAACGACGTCGAAAAAGTATTGTTACTCTCATTTCAGTCCAAATCGAAAGGGGAAAAATCCCGGGAAAATAATCTCAATAATTGAGACCACAGGCAAAAAGAAATGGTGAAATTGTTCGGTATTTTATAGAGCAGGAACTTTCAATGCCGCCTTTTGGTGCGGGATTTAGCTGCCCCAACTCGGATTTGTACACTCGAAAGTTCCAAGCCCTTTTCTTTGGATCTACCAGTTTTTTACCGGGCTCCAGAAGCGATTTTCCTACTCAATGACGAAGATGCTTTTTGACGTCTTGCCATGTGATCCGAGCATTTGGAAGTTGACGGCAAGGCAGATCGAATTCGACATTCAATTGTCCAATTTGATCTTCAAAAACACGCTGTTCTTCTCGGCCTTCTCCATCCTGGCCGTGGGGACGTTGAGCGGGATGGGTTTATTTCTTTTGGAAGCTCTCAGCCCGTGCAACATCATCGAGGAATATTAAATGGCATCAGTCATTTGTTTGACAACATATCCGGATTATGTTGTTGTTATTCAGTGGGAAACGTCCAGTATGTCAGACTCGAACAATAATCCACAAAGCCTTGAAGATTTCATGGACAACATTTCCAAGCCCAATTCTAACTGCGTGAACTCAATTCATTTATTATTTATCGAGTTCTCACACGCTCAATTTGATGAGCTTAAGAATTTTCTGTGTTATAGTTGCCAATTTTCATTTCAACAGTTCGACGCCGTTCATGTAATTCCACGACGATACAGGCTTTTTATATTAACAATTCAGTGGTAGGGTATGTTCTGGCAGCAAAACTCAAAACACATAATTGAGTGGCGTCGAACTGCATTAATTAAATAATTTCCGCAACGCGAAACTGCGTTTGAAATAAAATAATTTACACTCTGGAATTTCTATTACGCAATTTCATATATAAACATCTCTCAGGAAAACAATGGCACGGATCTAACAGTTCCGTCAGTTCATTATTTTCCCTTGTTGAACTCTTTCCCTTTGATTTATACATTGTCTATAATGAAATTCGCTTTTGGATTTAGATTTTCTGATTTTGAAACGGCGAGACCATTAGATTTAAGCTTATATGGCTCCAACTGTTTAACTGGATTTGCACTCGAATGTCGAATAAAACAGTGTGAAGCGGAAAGCAAGCAATTTCCTTCGCCTATACCAAAATAATTGGTTGTAAATAAACTGAAATCTCAATCTGAATGTCGTTTACGATAAAAAATCGTGCTAATTTTCAAATTCCTCATTTATTATTCAGTTTAGCGGGCTTTAAATCCTACACTTTTCTAAAGCTAATACACATTTAGCATACATATTTGTATGAAACACATTATTTGAACATTGGCTATAGATTGTACAAACATTTAAAATATTACAATTATTAATTTTATACACAAATCATGTCGACATCAAAAGGATTTTTTATGCTCCACTTGGACGCCGTTTGGTGTTTCATTTGTGTATTACATCGTCATCCCACAGAAATTTGTTTTGTCCTCGCGTGTTCACAAATGTGTTTAATTCTTCTTCTTTTAAAGCTGCCCGTTGAATTTGGATTTACATTTATTTGACTGTGAGGGATTAAAAGTAGAAGAGAAAGCCGGCGAGTTGCTGGACCACGAAAATGGGCACAGATTCCCGCTCGACCTCGTAGAATCCGCCGATTGATATCATCAACGCTGGAATGGCTCGCAACCGCATTGTTGCCTCAGCCCGTCAACTCATTGCCCACGTCCCACACGCCAACTCCGAGTTCCTTGGCTCTCTCTTGCATGTCATACGGGAACTGAAAGAAGGCCGTGTAGATGACGACCGATTAACAAGTAGACCAACGCCACAATCGGATTTCGATGGAGGAGCCGAATCGCAGCGATGAATCCGATCGTCGCGCCCGAAATACAGCCGAATTTGATGAGGCAAAAAACCCAGGAGAAAATCCGATTGAAGTAGAACAATCGGAGTTCGCAGAGCCCTTTGAAATTCATCCGTGTACAAACACACCGCCGTTCTGAAAACCTGTCCACAAAACAAAACAAAAAACAAATCATTGCAAAATAATCCAAATTCAAATGGGTTTTACAGATAAATTTTGAAGATTTTATTCTGGGGATTTACTTGAGATTGTCGAGTTGTATGTTGGTGAATTGGAAGAAAGTGAAGAGACCCCAAATCGCATACAGAAAGAAAACACACATTGCAGCCATTATGCAGAGAATCACCGTCCAGAAATTCCGATATTCTGTTGGAACGCCGGAAATGAGGAGAATCGGAATGTTCAGATCAATCATGTACAAAATCGGATAGAGAAGGAAAATCCCAAAGAGTGGAAACAGGAAATTTGCAACCAGCAATTCCAGCAGGGTTTTTCGTCCACGTGGACGAGTTTTCTTGGATTTTCCAGCTTTTGTCATCAACTTGACTTTGTCCGCACCTGAAAAAAATTAGAAACATTTTACACAGGCCAATTTTGACCGATTGTGATTGTTTTTTTTACCTCGAACTTGGAGGATTTCATTGTAGAGTCGCGTCGTCAGCTGTCGCTTGAGGTCGAATATGCAGGGATTGATGAGACACATTAATCCATAGCCAACGCCCAAAACGATCATGAGCGGAACGAAATCCCGATAGACACCTGCGTCCGCATTCATTGCCCGGAAAATGACCCAACTCGTGTGACTTCCGGCCAGGAACTGCCACAGTTTGAATATGACAAGTCGCAATGGAGATTCCTCCACTTTCATACTTTCGTGCGACCACTCGAATTCGAATTCGATTCCTCAAAACCTACGGGAAATACACAAAATATCGAGGCCCACTTGAAGGCCTCAAAATTCCATTTCAAGTCCGCTTTTGTCAACATTTTCTACACTAATTTAAATAATTTGAATTTGTCTTTTGTTATTTAGGGGTTTTGTCAATTTGAATCTTCATTGGAGCTCTTCTAAACCGAAACTGAACCCAAACTGAAACGGAGTTGGCAATAAAATCGTATTTCTGTGTGAATTCTTCCGTGTCCTTTTTTTGACCAAGGAATCCTTTTTAAGGATTCAGGATTTATTTACTTTAAATGTAATTACGGAAGTCTAAGTCTCCAATAGAATTTCCTACATTGAAAAGTCAGGCAGTAAATTAAATATTATTTGACGTTGTATTTTCAGCAAATGGTTTGTTGGAAATGGACTGCTGCGAAGTTTGAGTGGCTTATTTTCCTACTTTTTGCAATTGAAATGTTCGCTGCTGCGGGAGTTTCAGGAAGAATTCCGAGTGGGCAATCACATTACATAAATTATACCACCGAAAAAATGTTTTTCTGTAATTAAATCTTAATCGCCAAATTTTCTGTAGATAGCTCCGGTTGTATTTGGCTGGTTATGTTCAATAATGACATTTATTCTGCTCATTTGTATCAATAAAGCTTAAATGTTCGCATTTCACTACATTGAGAGCGTGTAATTAGTTTAAATGTCAGTTAGAAAATGTCTGTTTGCCTTCCGCTTTCTACTTTTAAATGTCGTCGTTAGACCATTCTAGAGTTCTGTACAAAACCCACACCGTTTGCTATGGCATTATTTTCGAGTTCCCATGTCATTTTCGGGTGGTTCGGTTGCGAGTTGCAAAAAATATCACATTTGCCCGCGGTAGAAAAACATAAAACATACATGGAAATCCGACCTTGCATAAATTGGTGACGCAGAACAAAGAGTAAAATTATTGTCAGTCCACGACAAAAATAATAATTAATTATGCGCGTATTTGAAAACGAATAAATTCGATGAAAAAATCCGCTCTTTGTGTTCAACGTTTTTTGGAATGTAAATGAAGGAAGTTCAACTGCAGTTTTATAGTAGCCGTCCACAAGAAAGTAAATTACAAACGGCATCCAAGTTCGTCAAATTTTTTAGTAATTATTGTAATTAAAACGTAACGAAACTTTATTGCATTTGCACTCATTCCAGATGATTTCGGAAGTAAATCACCTCATTCATATTTGCAATTAATTCATCTTAATTATCGAGAATATCCAAGTTTCAAAGAAATGGTTAAAACATTTCCATTGTCTTTTTGGATTTGTGTATCCAATAACCAAGGACACGGATTTTAGACCTCAAATAGAAAGGTGAGAGATGAAACAGGCTCGGAATTTCCCGCCAATAACGACCGAACGAACGAACCAAATTGTACAAATGTTTAAATAATTTTCCTATGAAGAGGAAAATGCCGATTGAAATGGAAATTGAGTCCACAGGAAACTGAGGATAAGTAAAGTCAAATTGTTCCAAGGGAAACCCACTGAAACTCTGCCACGCGTTTTACAGTTTCTCCCAGGCATTCAGCATTTTGGCGCAGGAAAAGGGACTTGACAACCACCGCGGAAAAAATGAGAGAAATCCGGAGAATTTGTATTTCAGGGCCTTCAAAATTCCCGCTTCTGCTCTTCACTTGCTTGAGTGTGATTTACCTGAAAGAAATCGAAGGATTCGAATAGGATTTTGAAAATGGCGGGTGAATGTGCTTGGATTTTGAGCAGGGATTTGACGAGATGATGCAGAAGTTCGAAGGGACTCGATTTGAACTCCATTACTTTGATTCGACTGAGAGAGAACTGGAACACTCCCGCGACGAATTCAAATTTAAACGCTGAAAATTCCACACCCACTCCGATCCCGCCAAGATTCCCGAAACTGAATGACCTCTGCCGGCCGGAAAGAGTGGCCGCGACATCTGACGGGCGGCCAAAGACCAATCAGGGAAGACATCGTCGTTCTCGTCGTCCGGACTTGATTCCATTCATGACTCTGAAGAGGTCGGAACAATTTTTGGGGGATTTGGCCACCAATCAGCTTCTCACAATATTTGACCCGCCAGAGAGTTGGATGATTGGCTGAAGGGGGGTCTTGTTTTTCCCTTACTCAGCTGTATTTAGAAGGGTGTCCAGTGGCGGCAGCACTCAAATTGCGAAAGGAAATTGTCTGAGGGCTGAACGTGACGATTTCATTTCAAAGTGTTTGATAATTGTTCCCTTTCGTAGCTGCAGAAAACTGGGGTATTTTAGAGCAGGAAATTTCGTTGCCGCTGTACGGCTCGGGATTTAACTGCCCAACCCGAATTTGTACACTGGAAATTTCCGGGCCCTTTTCTATGTGGTGGGATGTACCAGTTTTTGATTGGGCTCCGGACTCGATTTGTATTATCAAAGATAAAGGAGTACTTTGACTTCTTGCCATTTGACCCGAGCATTTGGAAGTCCATAGCAAGTCGGATTCATTTGTTCAATTTGATCCCCTTCAAAAACTCGCTGTTCTTCTTGTCCTTCTCCATCCTCGCTGTGGGGACTTTGAGTGGGATGGCTTTATTTCTTTTGGAAGCTCTCAGACCGTTCAACATCATCGAGGAATAAATGGCATTAGTCATTTGTTTGACAAAATATCTGGATTATGTTTTTCTTCAAAGAGAAACGTCCAGAATGTCAGACTCAAACAATATAATCCACAAAGCCTTGAAGATTTCATGGACAAAATTTCCGTGCATAATTCTAACTGTGTGAACTCAATTCATTTATTAATTATCGGGTTGTCAGACGCTCAATTTGATGAGCTTCAGAATTTTCTGTGTGCTATAGTTGCCAATTTTCATTGTAATAGTTCGACGCCGTTCATATAATTCCACGCATGGAATTATGTGTTTCACATGTTGAGACTGTGGACTCGATCGACTAGATCTGCCCTTAGAGAATCCCTTTTCGTTTCCCCATTTCCAATTTCATTTAGTTTTCCAAGCTATTTTATACTCTTCCCTCTTTTCACATTGTCCATTGCTGTGCCTCTCGCACATGATTATTATTTTGATGTATGTTAAAGAAATTGGATTGAATGTTGGTTTCAAATGATTTCTTTCAACTTCCCAATTTTCTCTGTGACGATGACATCCACAATGAAATTGACATTGTCATTGGTGACTTTCATTTATGAATCATTTTTTTAATTCTATGATGATGAGGAAGCTGGATTCAAGTGCCTGACCAAAATCAAATTTCAATTAGAGTAGAGATGGGCAAAACGTGAGTTTTAAATGGGGAAATAAATTCCCAATTGAAGGCGAGTCCACAGTCTCAACATGAGAAAACTCAATTCGGATTCTCTTATAGGGTAATAAAAGTTTTACAGCCATCCCAACAACAGCTGTATTTTGAGCAACGTGTAGCACGTTTCATTGGGGTAGTGCTGAAATAGGGTATGGTTTGGGAATATGCGCCCCGTCGAGGTTTCCAGGGGTTGCTCACATCCAGGCCGGGACACAGAGAGGTTGCAAAAAGGCCGGGATTTCGAATTCATAAAGGCCGGGATTTGGACCAGGCATCTATTTAGATAGTCTCCAGAAAACTTCCATCAGTGAGAAAGGGAATTAGTATGTACGTTCCTTGTAAACATTTATGTGGTTTTAAGGAATGGAAGTTGCATAGAGAAAACAGGCTGTGGATTTGTGATGTTTAGCATGGGATTTTGTATTGAATTACTTTTAAAATCCCTGTCCTCATGAAAACCGACATAAAAATGAGGACAATTTCAAGCTCCGACATTGCAATTATTAGAGACATGACAAAGTTTTCTGTGCACCTGGCTCAAGTGGCCTTGAATAGTTTTATTGCCTGCAATAAACCAAAGACTGGCACCAGAAAATACTGACAATGAGTAAGCATAAGTATCCCTTTTTAATGAATTGCCTATATATTCAATAGCAACGGTACTTCAAACCTTGAGTTGGCCTTTTTGTGCAGTCGTTCAATATTTTAGGACAAATATTTGTTGGAAAATGGGAAAATCCCACGATTTTGGACTGGCTCATAAATATTTAGCAACTAGAATCTCAAAAAGAGATTTCCGGGAATTTAACAACACTGATTATATAGCTTTATGTGTACAACAAAAAGCGAACATATATATAATAGTACAGAACCACGTGTGGGCTGAATTTTAGAGTTTTAGTGTGTTTTAGGGACTTGCTGCTCCAGTCCCTTCCGTTTTCAATCTTCTTATATACTCTTTGCTGTAGAGATTTCAATTTTGGAATGTAAAAAACTTCCGTTTGAACTGCACAAAAGATCTCAAGTCAGAGCTCATTTCTTCTGCACTTTTTTACTTTATTGGTTTAAATTAGAGTTTATGCAAATAAATTCCGTACAATTTCCACGATGGTCCGCCAGCACAAACCCGATCATCAGAACCCATTGTTAAAAAGCCAGAATTAAGTGGAGGTCAAAAAGCTGTCAAAATGAAACAACACATGGCAGAGACAGAGAAACTCAAGACTGCTATGATGGGATTTGTGGTAAAAAAATCTAATCCACCCGA
>JAIUND010003650.1:0-14929 GCA_034699125.1 Gisinianus flammeolus
TTTCTCTAATTTGCATACTTTCTTTTAACGAAGATATTAAGTTTTAACGATTTCGTTAAAACTGTGCAACTTCCCTATTCAATTCATTGGGTGAAAGTTCATTTCACTTCGCCCCTTTTAACATACAAGTGTACAGATTTCATTGAAGATTTTGTTACTATAATACTCAATTCATTTCACTTTTTCAGTTTTTGGATGGATATTTATTACATAAAATAAACTAGAAGACTACTTTTGTATCTATATATTTCTAATTCGGTCTGTTTGTGACTTTCTTCCGACTTTCTTCTGCATATAGTCACATTAATAAAATGGAAAGCATTGTAAAATCGTCTACAATACCATTTTTTTTTTTTGCTTTCAGTTGTACTCGCTATTCAGCTTGTAATTTTGACTACATTGTAGGTAGTAGTTATATATTTACGCGATTAGTTATTATAACATTTTTGGCTTTTAATTAACTAAGAATAATGTTTAAAATTATGTAAAATCGTAACATACATTTACTCTTGCATATTGCACACGCAATTACACATGTAATCACATATATACAATCCTCGTTGAGTAATTATAAAGTATTTAAAGTAATATAGGTTTATACAGTTATTATTTTATATAGTACTTGAAATATTATTATAAAATCTTTGTTTTCGTACAATTAGATTATTTTTTTAAAAAATGATAAAAAGTACATACTGTTATTTGCCGTTTCTTTACATGACAAAACAAAATCCATTTTGAATTAAAAGCAGTTCTGTCAGTATAAAGTTTTATTTATTAATTCATTTTTTACATAAAAATCAACAATTATTAAGAAGCTTGCTCCATTGAAAACTCTCCTGAAGACTTGTTCTTGACTTCCAACAGCTGAGGATAATTTTCCACAATGTTCAATAGTATGCCGTCAATATAGGTCCGCAGGTGATCATTGACATCCGTTTGCTCTTTCAAGGCCTTTTTCAACTGCTTGGAGAAAAAATAAAATGAAACATTTTAAAATCTGCTGCACGAAATTGACATGTATAGAGAGATCAGATGAAATGGAATGAAATGTACCTGTTCTTGTGACATGGCTTCAAATTCAGCAGCCAAACTATTTCCCATATCTCCCATAGCAGCACGATTATTGACAGTCAGTAAATGTCGCCCTTCTTCTAGTCCATGATTTAAAATCTGAGCACTAAGTTCATCATTTGTCTCTTGCAGCTCTATATACAAAAATCAATTAAAGAATTTTCGTATAAATCATATACATAAAAATCATACATTAGATACTTACATCATGATAAGCGGCGTAATAACTTTACTACATTTTTTTTATTTATTTTTTTAAAAAAAAACTCACGTCTAATCTGTTTCTTGAGCATTTTATTTTCATCTTCACTCTCATGCAGTCTAGATTTGAGCTCGGCTGCCTCACTCTCAGAATCGACACTATTCAAACGGATTGAATGACGGTAGTCGGACGGAGAGCTTTCAATCATATTTCGTTTTCGAATACTCTCAAACTCTTTCTTGAGTTCCACAAAAGCTTGTTGAGAGGAAGCTGCTTCATTCAGGTATGTATCTCTTTCTTTTCTCAGTGCTTCCATGAGAGCACGATAGTCTTCCCTGGACGTTGAAAGCTCTCTTTCAGTCTCAATCAGTTTATCACTTTGTTGTAATTTGTCCGATCTCTCCCGCTCCAATTTTTGTTTACATCTAGTCACTTCACTTTTAGCTTGCTCCAAATCTTTTTCACAAGAACGGAGTCTGATCTCATAGTTTTCAATTTGTAATTGTTTTTCACGTTCCACACGAGTGAGTGTGTCTTTGAATCGACGTTTCTCATCCTTTAATTTCTCTTCCGCTCGTTGCTCTACATCTCTCAGAGACTCTTCAGACATGAACAACTTTGTGGACAGCTCCGCATTTTCTTGTTTTATTCGAACGTAACGATCATCCGCCTCTGTCCGATGCTCTGCTAAAACGGAAAATTGCTCTTCCAAATGATTAACCTATGAGCGCACACATGATAAAATAAAAGAATTACCATATATATTTCCACTTCATTTTTTTCAACAGAATTTTCTTCGAAGAAAAAAAAATAACAAAAGTTTAAAATTTATTTATTTTTTTATATGGTTTACTTTTTGTGTGAGATCAATAACTTCATCTTCAATAGATCCATCCGAGTACATTTCTTCTCCATCCCCAGCTGAACTTCGACCTGATGAGTGAAAACTAGAACTACGGTACAACTGATTGGCCAAGGCACTTGAGGAAGCTACTGCTGGTCGTTTACTTCCAGTTCTGCAAACACCAGATAATAACAACATGTTCTGAATTAGAGCCCCCACCACAACTGGAAACATGCTTTGTCTTTTTTTTTTCTCTCCCTCTCAAGCAATCACAAGTGTGTAAGCACACAGGTAAGCAAGAAAGCAATGTATTTTTTTCTCGTGTATGTACACAGTATTACATATCCTCAAATAACCTGCATCATTTTCAAAAATAAAATCTGAAACAAAAACTCTATTATTTTGTCAATTGTCAGCAAAAATATAACGCAGTTCATTAATTACTACTTGATTTATTTACTATATAGAATGACTAAAATTAAATTCTATTCTTAGCGCTATACATATCATCTCACATACATACCTACTTACTACATACTTACAGACATTTGTGATTTGTGTACAGTGTACACTGTACACACTCCAAACTTTGAGATTATTTATCTTCGCACTGGTCATTTCCTCAGTTTATACTTAGTATGATTTTACCTTTATCAGCCCTCATGCTTGTTGATACTATATATACTTGAAAATTTCCTATTTTACACAATTCTAAGGACTAATTAGTTTAAATTTCATAAGATATTATACGAATACATTACTTAAAATCTTGTTGTTTCTAAACTAATTGATTTATTGCTGCTGCTGCGTCACAAAGAGTACTACGATACAAAAGGAAAGTGTTATTGTATACATAGATTGTATAGACAAAATTCTTAAACTTACGTGTTACGAAATGAGCCCCAGCGTCGATGTCCCATGTCACCGTTTGGAGAACTTCCTCTGCAACAAAATTGAGAACACATAAACTGATGAGTTTTTGAAAATTTTGATTTTTCTAAAGTATTCATAGCGGTTTCATTCGTCATTATAATTAAATTCTTTCACTGTTTAATTTTAACACTTGAACAAATTATGTGTCCTTCTTTCTAGTAAACTAACTAAACTATGTCTCTTTATTGTACTTTCCTAATGACTCCATTCTCATCCAACTATACAAGGCTTCATCTGAATTCTTTTTTGTATAGATATACTATAAGATGCCTTATAGATATCAATGATTAGGAGTTCTGAGACAAGACATTTCTTGTAACTGTCGCGTAATATGAGAAACAAACATGCTCAAAATATTAAAAAAACTATGACAAATTATGAACTGAGTAGTATGAAGGAGTATATTAGATCTAACTAAGTGGTCAATTACGCTTCCATTTTACTCAACTATCCAATTAATTTTTTACACTGCTCAAGATGTGCACACTGTGTATAGACGCCTCTCTATTCCACGAAAATAGACAAATAAATAAATTGGCAAACGGCAAATGGTATATAGAGTGAAAGTACTAAAAGTAAAAACAATAATTTATGGCCTGCAGATAAAACAGTGGAGAGTAAAAGGATCGAGAGACACAGACACCGACAGCTGAATGCCGATTCGAACGTGTCATTTGTCATTTTATTTTTCTTCAACCGATCCCACAGATTCTCCCATTGATTATATTTTATACATCTTTACACTTTGTGATTTTTACTACTACTCTCTTCTTAATTTTGATTATCTTTTCAATCAATGTTCTCACATTTTATATCTTTGAAAGACTATAATATATGTACAAAAGGAGTATAATTCTTTGTTTTGCTTATTGTCTCCAGATTATAGCGATCGTCTACGATATATATGTACATACTTTATGCCTTTTTAACGAACTCACTCCCTGATCTTTGATTCGTTTTGAGTACATATATGTACGTGATTGATTATCACTCAGTCTCCTCTGAATCTATCGTAGTATAGTATGTCTGCATCAAATATGGAATACAAAATTTTATGTTCACTAATAAATTGTGGCAGTGTGATAAGAGAATTCAAATTAATGACAGTCCGCATGCTCATATCGTTGTGAATGTGAGAGTATACATATTATAGTACTCTCAGAGTACATTGAAAATTGAAAACGATTCACTTCCTTGAAACTCATTTTCTATTCCCCGTTCATTTCTTCCTCTGTAATTTAATGAACATTTCCATTTTCAATCATTTCCATTTTATTTTATGTCACATCATTGAAAAAATAATAATCTCTGTCACGAGTCATAACTTTCATATCAAATTTGTAAATGCGTATTCCTCCACTCTACAACCTATGTATACTTCATCTTGTCATCCTTCGGATAAATGGTACAGACGATTCGATTACACATGTCAAGGAAATTAGGGAAAATCTATCGTAAATTTGATGATTGACAATAATAAGAGAAAATCGATAACACAACTGATTTTTGTATCTTAAACTACCTTCCTTCAGAATTTTAAGCTACCCATTCTACATTTATAACTTTTTACTTGCTACACGACGCGTCAAATACTTATATATATACATATTAAATCTAGATTATTCCAAGTCCAACAAGGAAATATTGGACTTTTCTATTATATTCTATAGAACATACCAATGACTTGCTCTTATATCCAAATGCCAAATACAAAGGTAATTTGCGAATGCTATACGCACAGTTATACAGACTCGTATTTCTTTTATAGTAGGTATGAGACTGAGTGACTGTGTCTCTTAGAACTCTTCTCCTATATACAGTTGATTCATGCGACGGAAGAAAGGAAACGAGCACTATAACTTCCAGTTTACACAGCTCGACAGTAGTAAAAATACCAAACAAACTATAAAAAAGTCAGTGTTCAACGTGTCTCTCGTCAGTATACACACTATATATATATACACACATTACATATGGATAAATGTGCATGATTAGGAATATTTGAGAGGACAATTTTTTTTTCTCCTTACTGTTGAGGCGACTTGCGAAGACTAGTCCGGAGCCAACTATTTCTACGAATCGGAGGGGCACTAGGACTATCACCAGGAACAGATAATGATGACAGGTCATTCACATCTCTGCAAAAGCAAAAAAAAAAAACAAACACATAAAAAATTAATAGTTTTTCTTTTTCTTTGTTGAAATTGTAAATATATTTAGGGAGGTGTGACATGAAGGTATTGGAAGAGTGAAATATTGAATATCACTTTGGGAATTTCGGGACATTTGTGTATATATAGTGAATGGTTATCACATCCTTGTTCCGAGATATTGGCAATAAGTATTTGGCACTATACAAAAGTGTAGTTTTGATTGTCTATTTTCGATTTGAATTTCAGTATATACATCTAAAACTCTAAGCTTATGAGCAATACAGTATAATTTTATGTGTAAGAAAAATAGCGTTGTCGTTTTTATTCGTACCGCAATATAAAAATGTTTACTCTACTTTTACAATGTTCACACACCTTTAATCAGCTCTTATATACTCTTTGGGCTACTCGTTAGTCGTTCACAAAGAGTTGGTAATTTTTTTAGCTCCTCTATAGTTTAGCGGCGAATAGTTTTTGATGTTTTATCTTGTACAGTGTGGAATGCATAAAAAATCGACGTTGACAGGATGCGGAAAAGAATATGGTATGTGTATATACTCTTAATAATGAGGAGCACGTACACACTTTACGCGTTTACACACTGTACATGACATACACTTGGAGAGTTTTTTTGGACTTTCATGTTTCGAGTACATATACCTCCTTCACTTATTATTGTACAGATATACTCGAGCGAAAATTTTTGTCTTAATAATACGCTCTGTTTGTGTAAAATATCTACAAAATGTCTACCTATACCAACTAACTTGGCATACCTATTTATACGTGTACGAACGCAATTTATGGCAATTTTCGGTTGGTAGAAATGAAATATCTCGCACTGCTGAGAAGACCAAACACACGTTGTCACTTATTCCATTCTATATATACAGATACTCAACTTAATTTTATTCATTTGTTTAAATCAATATTTTTTCAATCCCTTTCCTTCCTGGTCTCCATATCACAGTCATTTCACATTCCAATTTGACAATCGCATTCCATAGAGCCCATTTGATTTTGAAATCCCAACGAAAAAACGAATTCCAATATACATATCGTATAGAATTATCAAGGGGAAAGGTATTGAAATATTCACATCTCATCACGTGGAGACATTTTATATCAAGTGTAATACACTTGTTGTTTTTATTTTATTGACAATGGGCAGGATAACTAATAACTGTTTGAACTTGTCCGAAGGGCTTCAGGACATAAGTATATCTGTATATATGAACACGTATACAATAAACTGAGACTAATAATAATACAAAATACATTTACAGATAATGGAGCACCACTTGTAAGGTTGTAACAAACAAAAAAAGCCTTATTATGTATTGTTATTGTGTTTCGTAAATATTTCAGCGCAAAAATGCAAGAGGCAATTAGAGTCTGTCTCGACACAGTGAAATTCTCACGGTCAATATTATCATCTCGAGCAAAAACCAAGTCCACACATGTAGGTGTATGGCATACGTCAGTACACTCAGAATAGCACGTATAAAAAATGAAAGTAAAAAGAAGTATTGTCAGTAAGTACATACTGTGTTGTACAGGAGAAGTAACGAACGTCATAATAAAAATCATTCTCACAATCCACAATCATTTTCTGCGAGTGCCTAAAATTAAGACGAGAGAAAATTCACACTTGAGTTTTTCCATTTTTGCCTAATTTTTTATATGCGTACGTGTACACATACCTACAATTTATTTACTTCCAACATCCAACTTTTTATTTATAACGCTTATTAACTCGATCATTTTACATGTAGATATACCTATACAGGTATATATAGCATAATATAGCTCTACATTTCTGCTTGACTTCTTTACAAATCAGAATATTTTTCTTTCATCTTGAGAAAATGAATGAAGTAAAAACGAAGATTTGCAAAAAATATGCTTAGCTTTTCTATTTTCTGAGCTCATCCAGAACCATGGTACATATTTCACGCTTTGTATTTATATGTTTGTAAATACATGCAACTTTTATTTATTCATGACGACGCTGAGTCTCAAATCTGACTGTATGCAAAATTACTACTTTGCTTCTGTGACAGTGTGACTGACGAATATCGTATATGAGCGATTTCAGACATGAATCATACAACAATTATATTTTCTCTCAGACTTTAAGTAATCGCAATTTCTATCTTGAGGCCTGAGTAAAAAATAATATAATAGTACATTCGGTATTACTGACACGTTACGTAAGTGTTGACAAATAATTTAAATTCATATGGCAGACTCTCTTTAAGGAGATCTTTAAAATTATATGGAAACGAAAAAAAAACGAACACAACATAAAATTATGAGCATGCACACAGTATTTTTGAGGTGATTTTTACATCGCTTGCTCTTAGAATCTCTTAAATTAAGTTTGTAGCTCACACAAAACAGATTACAATGTAATCATTACATACATGTAGATTGTATGTGCATAGGTTTTTTCCTCACTGCCAAGTATTTATCCACATGAGTTAAAAAAAATTGTCAAGTCAAAGAGATTTTGACGAGCTTTGTTATTAGCATAAAATGTTTACTTTGCCATCGGATATCCTTCTTCTTGATTCAGTTGGATTTTTCAACAAACTCATTACTGTATACTTATGGCGATATTTTCACAAAAAACTCAAAATTGTATAAACAATGACAATTTACTTAGAAAAGCCATAATATATTATGATGTATTCTCCAGTACTAAGATGAACTTAAAACAGTGTCCTACACAGAATACACACATAGTAAAATAAAGTAAGTAATGAAGGAATACTGTGATGGTATATAGGTAGGTACTAACTTAAACGTGTGAATACACGAGCTGTACATCATATACATTTGTCTTGACGAAAGACATTTTTCCATTGAAAAGATCTCTCTCTTTAAATGAAAATTTTCTCTGACCTCCATGCATATACATTTGGAATTCTAATGGACAACTATTTTTAAGTGTAATGGTCCCTCATCTTAGTTTGTGTTTATCCTCAGGCACACACACTCACAAATACATGCAAAATATAGTACACACGAGTAAACAGATATGTATTGACAATCAACATTTACTCATTTACTCAACATTTACAATAAGTATAGACAAGTACATGTAGAGTAGAAATGTCCACTTTTTCCAACTCCATTTTCTCTGCTCTTAACGCCCCAACCAAATTTATTCTTATTATTAAAATTACATTTTCTGCCTCGCTCAAAGTCAATTCTAACCCAAATTCAACTATATGATGCAGATGTGAAACAGAAAAAAAAAACTCATAGTTCCTTAGTCCGCAAGAAGGGTTTTTACACAAACACAAAAAACTTAGCATTCTCATCTCTAATCTCTCCATGTCTTATCGTTAGAATGATGTTACTCCAGCACTTTTTCTGCAAAAATTCGCAATCATTTTAATGGAACCCTTGTCCATTTCTACATAGACCATCTCGCAAGAAATTTAATTTTCTTTTTTTTTCTGAAGATCAATCTGTTGTTGTTGTTGCAAACTTCAAAGGGTTTTTAGAGCGCAACGGGAACTTGTTTGTATTTTGCACATTTGATCTTTAATCTTGTACAAGCAAATTATTATAAAGTAAGTATATACAAGAAGAAATTATATCTGTAGACAAGAGATTTGGTTTGCAATTTTTCGTTTTCAAAGAGTCTATAACAAATAACAATAAAATAATTTAACGATTGAATGCTCCCGTTCGTCCCTTCTTGCGTTATTCTATTTCCTTGGGAGTGTCAACAGTACATAGGTAATAACTTATTACTAATAAGTAAGGTAAAGTAAATCAGGAAGTTAACAGGAGTAACATTACAGGATCAGGAGAAGAGTTTTGAACATGCGTGAGTAAATTATGTACGTACGTGGTTTACAGTAAAAAATATGACATTATTCTTCTCACATTCTAACATGAAAGAAATGTGCCATGCAGTAAACTTGTATACACAGCAAATTGTAATTCTTATTAGTTGTTGGTTAGAAAACTAAAATGAGGAGAGAGACATGAGAATTTTACTATAGATGCAAAGGAAATGGAGAGCACAACAGATTCACAATAAATAAATGAGCAAAGAGTCAAAAGTCACTCAGTCTGTTGTTTGTCAGTCTCAAGTTGTAAGAATAATACAAGCGAAAAAAAAAACAAACTCGTAACGTATAAATTCTGTCTTGTTTTCAAATTGGAAAAATTCCCGACTTTTTGCAATCTTCCAAGCCAATAAGTATATGTGCATTGTGCACCACAGAAATGAAATCAGTACAGAAATTTTTCCACGAGGCAAATGTGTATATAGCCTCTGCCTTTATTTTCAGGCAGGCATATCTTGCTCGTGTACAAATACACAATGATTCATGTAACTAGCTCAAAGCTAAAGGCTCACAATCGTACCAGATCAAATTTTAAATACGAAACAACTGTTGACCAAGAAATTAGGAATTAATTATGGATGAAACTGAGTAAACCGGCCCTTCACACGCCACTTTTTGTTTCAGAATTTTAATTAAAATGCTTGTACTTTTTACACTATGGTAATAATTATACTATAAGTAAAATTAAAAATCCTTTGCTATAGGTCGATAAATTAGTCAATATGTCAATAATAAATAACATTCAAAACTTTAGCACACTTTCACAATTTACAAATATTATAGAAAATTCGTCAGAAAAATCTAAACTATAACTCAAAATCTGTAAGTTTATCTTACCCTAAATTGAATCAATTCACTCATTTCTTCTTTAAGAAGGTATATCCAATTAAAATCCAATTCAATATGTATTGCACACACAAAATCTGTATGGACACTTTGATAACATTACAAATCCGCAACACAGTAAATAATTGAAGCGAGGACCTGTAATATAACAGACCAAGAAGCCAACAAATTCAAAAGGTAAACCACACACAAAACAAATTCTTGTAATTGTACAAATTATAATTAAGGATGGTTGACAATTTCACTTTTTTCCTTGGAACTCTAAAATCATTCCCAAATGACAAATGAAAATAGATAAATCCAAAGGAGTAGCGACTAATCCATGTCACTACACGTGTACAAAATACAAACTATCAACCGAAACTGAGAGGCAAACGAGAAAGTACAAACAAACAAACAAACAAATGACTATACACAATAAAACTTTTCTTCCTCTCAATTGTTCAATGGAGAATCAATGAAAGAAATCATTGCACATTTCACCACACACAACAACACAGACACGTTTGAATTTGTCGTCAAAGATCCAACTCTTAATTCCAACTGCACATACTCGTTATTTGTTTACTGAACGCAGCTCCACACCAAATCTCAAATCGACTCACAATATACTGTGTGTATACGAATTGAGAACTCTGACAGCATGAGCAGGCTCAACACAGACAGAAAACAACTCACCAGGAACTCGGTCAAAATCCGAGCAAACCAGAAATGTTGTGTCTTCTTCTTCTTCTACTGTCTGATTGTAACAATTACGTGTGACAAGCCACACGTAATGGAGAAGTTCACTTTGATTCACTATTACTGTAATCTGCACATGTCTTTACATTATCCTCATTGAAATAAATTTTTCTCTCTAAACAACTCACTCGTATACACACTTTAATCCTCTTAATCTTGTTTTCATCGCCACTAAAGTTTGATTATTACTACAATCATACGTGGGGATGAGGCTTGACGTGCGCCTTTACTAATGACGAGAAAATGAGAGAATGAAAAAGGAGGAAGTCACTCCTCCCCAAAAATACAGATTTGTGTGGAATTGTACACAAACACAAAATTGTGTCAATAAAACCCGAAATATTAGCCAGTATAGACAGCAGTGACAGTTTTGTGAACTGAAACTGAAGGAGTTCGAGTAGAAAACTGAGCTCGTATACAAGTCGAAGAAATATCATAATAATTACACTCACATTAAAGAACACCTTCTTCCACCATCCTCCAACAACACAGTCTCAGTGTTGTGAGTGTGGCCCCCTTTGCATTCTGAGCGTCTACACATTTTTTTCCGCCACTGACCATTACAGTGCATTCCTGTATGACTGAGCAGTTTTTCTGTACTACACGCACATCGTACTTTAGTAGTATGTACGTCTTTTTTCTACTCTAAGTCCGTACATGTTCAAAATATAGTACAGTGTAGATGTAGAGAGATTGAACAAAGCATATATCACAGCACACACACACATAATTTCCACATCTTTCTCTGAATCAAAACTAAACATGAACTGATGAGAGCGTCTGCTGCATGTGGGAGATTTTTATAAATCTCTTTTGCTATAATATGATATTATATGGTGATTACAGATTTGTTTTGTTTTCTATCCTTTTCTCTCATCAATACGATCTACAAAAATACCACATTTTTATGTGTTCAACATTCTAGTCCTACGAGTTTTCGCACTCTACACAGTAACACAGTTTTCCATCATCGAGAGCTATAGAGTCCATAGCTGCTAGACCAGTTGCAGTAACTCACGTATTTATTTTATTTAATGATTAAACTTTCATGCAAATATAACAAGAGTGTTATACTATATTATGTGAACGTTATTATTATTATTATAAAATACAGCTTTCGATTTGATTATTTAACAGATAAATTATTTTTATATATACATTTACAAAAGCTGATGATGATTTCATGCATGCATATGAAATTTTCTCTTATCTCACACAGAAATTAAAAAAATGAACAAAGCAGCTTCTGCAACTGCTCATCAAATCGTTCTGATTTTGAATAACGTGCGTAATAAATTCCAAATCCAAAGTGCGTTCACTACTGAATTACTAATGAAGACTTGAGGAGTGATTGGAATATGTAAAAAAATGAACACAGTCGTAAAATTTGCCTCTTTATTGTTTCCGTTCTCTTTAGTTTAAAGAGATGTTTTCGTTCGATGAGACAATCAACTTGAGGAATGCAAGTGGGAAGATGTGAATAAAAATCTACACCATGTACTATAGTATGTACGTACAAGAAAACATTCACAAGATTCTGCTTTTGTGCTTTCTGATTTTCTGAATTGTTTGCAGACAGTTTTTTCTAAATATTTCACTAGAAGAGACGAAGTAAGCTACAAATGAGCTGACAAACTCGACAGATCAAAGATCGTAACGTTCTCAGAGGTGTTTACAAAATGGCAATTTATCGTTTCAGATAGAGAGAAACATGTACAATAAAATAATGGAGAATAAATGATAAAAACATGAAAATGTGAATGAAACAAGAGCAAATGAATTCGCTGAAGCGTTCAAAATCCAACAATCTAACCCAAAAAGTGACAATGACGAGACCAAAACCAACCAAAATGGAATGGTAGGACATGATGTTGACACTCGCAAACCGACTCTCATGCCATCACAAGGTGCACATCAAAATGTGACGACCACGGCAATGAAAGTAGAATACGCACCAAAACAAATCCTATACACAAGAAGAGAATGAAAGGGACGGCTGTAAAAGTAACCGTTAAATCTGTGTGTACCTATGTGTCATGTTCATGTTATTTTTTTCTTCCAACAAAAATACATTCAGAGTGAAAATAAGTGTGTCTCCAACTTCAAGGAAAATAAAAAACCAAAAGATTTGAGGAAAATCAAGAATAAAGAATAATTACACTTCTTTGGTTGATTTGGATTTTCACATGTATATAGGATACTTCACGTTTCGGGTTGGAAATTTGAACTTGTACAGTTTTTTTAGGACAAATAAACAACACTTGTTTCTGATTTTAAGTTTGATGCTGATTCTAATGTCCAAGTCGTGCTATTGTCACGAGTTTCCCTGTGAAGCAGTGACTTACAAAAAAATCCTCGAATTCTCTATTTTGACGTGACAAGAAGCGACGGTATCGAAAATTCACTCACTCACATAAAATCCCTCCAAGTACAATAATTATTTTAACGATTTTAAAATGGATAGTCAAAAGCACACAAGAAAGTAATAATGGAAATGGATGCTTTTCTAATTCTTCTCCAACATGAACATTTCATTCAAATAATGTTCTCTTCTTTTTTTTTTGCACCGTTTCCATTTGTGCTTCGTATACTTTTACACACTTGCTACAAACTTTTATTATGTTTTTTTTTGTGTGGCTTTCACTCACAACTCACAATCTGCACTCACAAATGTCTGCACTTGCACTTGTGCTCATCTACTCATCTAATTCCTATAATAATTGTCAACGAATTGAGTCGCAATTTTATATAATCCTATAGTGTAACATCCTGAATCCTGAATCAATTGTATAGGAAAAATATTCTATTTCTGTCGCGAGTAAACATAAGTGATGTGGTTCAACCTCTTTCACTACATATTGCCATTACACTTTAATACAAGTAAAATCTGAAGAATTGATTATTTTTTACCATGCTCAGTGACAAAACTCACAACTCCCCAAAATAATGACAATGAATGAATGACAATCATCACGGCTGTTATTTTTTAACTCAGCTCACAAAGCCTTGGCTATCAAAATGTCAACTCAATTAAATATTTTTTCCTGCCGTGGTATCCCAGTAATGCGGAGTCTAATAATATTATGATGATTAATGACTGTGCTATATTTTATTTATATATATACGACATACATAATATTTATTATATGTACATTAATAATTGGATAAATATGCTTTATGTAGCACTTCATTTGTGTACTCAGTCTATTTTTCCCATATCCATCATATAATAAGGACTATGTACTATATGTATACAGCTCGATTGCTTTAATTCACTGTGTTTATCATGCACAGGACGGTTATCAATTCTTCTTCGCCTTTTTTCTCGCTCACCAGCAACTCCCAAGTCTCACCAATCCAAAATCCAATATACACACATTATTATACGAACATGAAACAAAATGAAACTACCGGACAGACATGCACGACAATATAGAAATAAAAAATTATGAAATTGCATAGCGTGAGAGTATTATTTCTAGTATCTGTATTTATGACTATATAGTTTCACAAACAATTACAATTATCGACCAATTTACAACCAGGAACTGGAGTGGAGACACATATGGACAGGAGACACATGTATTAAAACGATTAGAAGAGGGAAATGGTTAGTCGATTTTGATATATATATATACATATATACTATCAACCAGGACTCAAGGAAAATCTAATTTGAATTGGGTTGTCTCAGTATATAGATGCTAGATGAAAATCAAAACAAATACATACACAAGTTGAAACCTTAATAAAAATCCTGTGTCATTGTCTCTCCGTTCAATACTCCTGCAATAGTTGCAATGATATAAACTAACCAACTATAGTTACTATACAAAACGACAATGCAAAATATATTCAGTAAGATAAACACATTTTGCCTTGTATTGATAAATACGCATACGGCTGTGTGGTGAAGCCAACCTTGAGTATATACAAACTCGTGTGTTGTTGTATAACTTGTAAGCTCTCGCATTACACATATAAAGATATTTGTTAAAGCCAATGACATTTTTGCATAGGCTTGCAATTCAGGAAACCCGTTCAAATTTCTTATATAGTGTTAGGTTAGGGCACATAAAAGGTTTATGATTAGCCAATTGGTAAAGGCATATCGGATATCTTTACTCAGTCATACTTTGGTAATATGCTTATTGTTTGACAAAACAAAAATTTCTACTTGTACCTCTATGTCGTCATATGTATAGAGTGCACCTTTGGTCCTAATTTTCGTCATATGTATAGAGTGCACCTTTGGTCCTAATTTTCG
>JAIUND010003651.1:0-14928 GCA_034699125.1 Gisinianus flammeolus
GGATTATGTGGCAACGCTGGAGTCAAATGGGAGTTTCCCCGGGAGGCAGCATACGGAGGCAGTATGGGAGGCAGCATAAGGAGGCAGCATGGGAGGCAGTATTGTCAGCCACTTCCTTACTCTAGCCCTTCATTTCCATATATTTCGACGGCACCACACATTGCTTTTAATGTCAAAAAACTCTTAGGGATTTCCATGTGTATAATTCCATATAATGCTCCGCAATTTCCAAGATGCAAATGACAAATGCGCATTGCACAGAATTGCGAATTTTGAATATTTGAATATGTGGATGTGATTTTGATTTAAATACTATAAAATTTCAAAAATAGGAACCTTCAATGTCATTCGTTATAATGTGAGATTTCCCAATTGGATGTTGACACAATTTAAACAATTTACAATTAACAAAAGGACACAATGACAATTTTTGTTGGATTTTTTTATTAATATGAAAATATGCAACAGTCTTTTGTTTTTGTTTTGGATTTTGTATTTTGAGACTTTCACAGATTCTGAGTTCAAAGCCGAGCTGGAGCACTCTTTTTTTGTATAGGTATTTTTGGGCTATTTTCGTGCTCAAAATGTACTTGTATACAGTTTTGAATGGCTTTTTTAGGGCATTTGGCCATTATTCCAAAAACTAAGATGTGGACTCGTGAATTTTAATGGAAAAAACAAGGGAAACGTCGTACCGAGCGTAAGCTCCGTGAAGAGTCACATCAGCTCCTTTGCTTCGAGTACCGCGGTCGATGATTTCTTGTCGGATTCGAAATGTGGATTTGCTCTCGTGCTCTGCCTTGGCCGCGTGAGTCATCTCGTTCTGAATCATCCCCCGCCGCGCCGTCTCGTCATTGGATCTCATCAAATTGATGGCTTCTCCCACTGAAGCAAATTCCAAAAATAATTTTGGTGTCCAACATAATTTCTATGGGGTTCTTTTTGGCTCTATCAAGACATTTTTTTAAGGATTTTTTTATATGTAATTGTATATACCCGTCGAACAAATGGTGAAACCTTTGTTTCACGAAGGATGAGAAATGTCTTCATTTATTCGTCCTGGTTCCAAATAAAAATGAACTATATGGTCGTAAAGGAATTGTGTGAAATTGTTCAGTTTTTTTAATTTGTATTGGAATTTGTGTGTGTTGTGTTGGCAATCATATATTATGTGGATTTCGAATGTCCAATTCCAACGCGATTCTATATATCAAAAAATCTGGAGACAAGACCAAAAAAAACAGTTATGTAAAGAAATACATACAGAACAATCGCTGTGCAATTAGTTTTTTTGGTAGTTATTCAAACATTTTAAGTGTGGATTGTTAATTAAATTGTGACTTTGGATTTGTGTATAATACACAAGAATATTATTTGAATGAACAACCAAAACAAATCCCTCTGTTGTGGAATTAAAGGGTTTTGATTTTGAGGCAAAAATATTTATTTAATGATAATTAATGCCATATTTAAGCTGAAATTTCATCCAATTTGATTACACAATGCCCCATTTCCCCATTTACTGAATCTTGAGTCAAGATTCAGAAAGAGATTTACAAGTCCATAAATGTTTGTGGACAAACATAGAATTTTTTTGGAGTTGTTCCTCATCAAAAGTTTGTTTTTTTTATTTTCGTAAGCAAATTCAGAATTCGAAATTCAAAATTCAACATTCCTTTTTCCTTCAAGATAAACAACACGAAATTCTTGTCACTCTATAAATATTTGTATTTGTATTAAAATCCGCGCTGTGTCTCAAAGAAAGAGCTCTTTGTTTATCATCATCATTTATTTGCATCCACATGATTCACGCTGCATTATAATCGGTTTCCATTTTGAGCCGTCGTATATAGGGATTATGAGGGATTTCCTTGGTCTGAGTTTCAGTTTCAGCTTCAGTTTTAGAGTTTTAATCGTAAAATTCGGTTAAGATGTCCAAGTTTTCCGTTGACATCCTCAGATTTTGTATTTGTAGTTTGGCGCTATTCGGAACTGGAGGGAAAGCTGAGGAGGGAGACGATGGAAATTCCTCAGAGTCGGATTTCAGTGTGTCCGTCGCCTCTTTGAATAAACTGGCAGCGTCGGAACTGACCATCGTGAAGAAGCTTTGGGAATTGAGGGAATTCAAGGATGACTTGAAATCCGAATCCCGACTCATCACCCTAATCAACAAGTAAAATTTACTCAAGACACCTTAAGAGAAATCCTTGAGAGCATTGTCTTCATTTTAAAAAGTGCGGGAAAAGGCACGTGTTTATGTTTTATTCATTTGCTTGTTCAAACTTCTAAGGTACATTCGGGATTTTGAAGAGAGCTCCGGGATTTCGATTCCCTTGGACATTTTAAATAGCATAAAAGGCGGGAAAAATCAAAATCAGAACCAAAAGGATTTGGCTCATCAAATATCTGCTAATCCGATTTCCGCTTATCGGCTTATCAGAAGACGAGCTGATCAACTGCCACAACTCTTGAGGAATACCGGTATAAAGAAATTGGACCTTCAAAAATTGGTGATCAATCAGTTTCCAGATGATGCAGATGTGGATGAAGCTCGCGCAGGGATCCTTCGATTCCAACTCGTTTTTGACTTGAGAGCAGCCCATGTAGGTGATTTTCTTCATTTTTTGTATAGGTACATTTTTGAAGGAATTCCTTGGACACTTTCGAAATGTTTGAAGAAATCTGTCATATAATTTGAACAGATTGCTCAAGGGAATTTTTCTGGGATTCTCACATTGGTCAAATTGGACAGCTCTGATGCATTCGATTTGGGCAGTTATGCTGTCGAGTCCGAGTATTTTGCATTGGCTGTTGAGTGGCTGGAATTAGCGTTGGAGATGAACACAATTGGGGACAAGACTAACGTTGGAAATGGCGGGAATGATGAAGAAATTAGGCGAGGGAAAGCGAGAAGAAGCACGATTAAATACAAGCTGAGGATTTCGAAAGAAACTGTAAGTTGTTTTTCCTTATTTTTCTCTTGTTCCACCAATTTTCGAAGTTCGAAGCTTTAAAGACTTTGCGGTAGTTTTCCTCATTTATTTTAAAGTTTCCCGCTGTTTTCTTTTCACATCTTTTCTAGCACGATCGCGAGTTTTCCGAATCCACCGAAATGGACCTTAAATTTTTTACGTATCCCATCCAAAATCAGGATATTGATTCGAAAATTGGCAAAGAGCTAGATCTTGACAATTCGACCAATCGTCAATCCAGATTGTCGGGTCGAGAAACAAGGAGATTTTCATTGGTTCAAAAATACTTTGGAAGGACCAAAATTACGGACACCACCAAAATGTTGATAAATTATTGGGGTTTGTGCGCTGGACAAAATTTTCAGGTGAAAATTAAACACACATTTTGAAAACAAAGTATTTGGTTTTTCTCTGTTTTTCTTCGTTTTGTTCCACATATTGCTTTGTTTCTTTGTCTCGTCTTCTTCTTCTTCTTTTGTTTCAGACAGAGCTTGAGAAATCCCGGTTTTTTTGCTAGTACGAATCCCAAGTGCATCCATTTTTCCGGATTGGCCCTTCAAAAATGGAGTTTTTGCATCGTGATCCGGATATTCTTCAAATCTATGATGTGATCACAGACGAAGTGAGAAATCGGTTAATTCATTTCTCGGAGCTCGTCTCCACCAAAGCTAAAGTCGTGTACATAGCCAAGGAGAAGTCGGACCCTGAAACGAAGTGGTCAGCTGAAACCAAGGTTCACAATCTCCGGACTGGAATGCAAACCTGGCTCCCTGATGAACATCCAAATCTGCATATTCAATCCATTCATCAAAATTTTCAACTCCTCACGGGCCTTAAGGCACTCAAGGAATCAGCTGCTGAGCCCCTTCAAGTCGCGTCTTATACTTACACCGGATATTTTACGCCTCACGTTGACATCTATGCTAACGGAAATGTAACCAACACATTGCAAAAAAAGTCCCAACAAACCAACAAATTTCCCCAGTTTTTCGCAATTTTCAACGAATTTTTCCAATTATCCACAATTGTTTTCGCAATCTTTTGACAAATTTTTCCAAATTTTCAAAAGATTTTTTCAATTCTCAACAAATTTCTCCGATTTTCAAAGCAAAAATCCCATGATTTAACACATGATCCTCAGCTTTGAACAAATTTTGCAAATATTTAACAAAATTCCCGAATTATGAATCAACCAATTTCCCAGATTTCTACAATTTCCCGCAATTTTCATCAGAAATCCTTGATTTAATTTCTATATGTATTTTAGTTCACTCAGGACAGCGCATATCCGGAATTTGGTGGGAAATTTGCCATGTTTATGATTTACGTTCGTAAAGAAATTTCCCCTCATTTTATCAAAGAGCCTCTGAACAGTTCACACATTTTTATTTTTTTCAAACCTCCCGCTATAATTTACTCCTTTTGAATGTGTATGTGTATATAGCTATCCGATGTCCAGTTGGGTGGTCAAACGGCTTTTACCAAACTCGGCTTGGCTGTTCAACCCATCAAAAATTCCGCCATATTCTGGTTCAATCGCTTGGGAAATGGACGGACGGACTATGAGATTTTTCATGGGGCGTGTCCACCCATACTAGGTCATAAAATTGCTTCAAACAAGTGGATCTATTGGTATGATCAGTTCCTTGAGTTTCAGTGTCCTCTCCAGGGAACTGATCGATACCGGCTCCGAGTTAACGGCCAATAAAATCAATGAATTCGAAATTATTTTGTTGAATGAATACATTTTTATTACATAAATATTATATATCGTCTGTTAACTTCACAAACGAAATATAATTATTTTCCTTAATTTCGTTGACCTGCTCCAAAGGTCAAAGGGCTGGAGATGGAGCTGTGGGTCCTTCGACATTATTGTCTGCCATGACATTTTCTGTCACCCTGAATTTTTTCAGAATTTTACCCACAAAGACGGACGCAGTCGTCGCATTTCCACAAATTAAGGAAAATCCTTATATTTCGTTTGTGAACTTAACAATCGTTCAACAATGTACCTGTTGAACGAAAAAAGTATAGTTGAAGTTAAAAAAAGTCAGTTGAGTAAAAGTAAATATTTTGAGGCTCTACAAACGATCACCACCACCAGAAAGGCGGACTGTTTTTTAACGAAAGATCCCAAATGGAAACCCACCGGTTGAAGATGCATCACAAAACTGGATTTGGAACCCCCCATTTTCTGCCACATTCGAACGAGCTCCCTGGAGACCTCGTAGATTTCCCCCATGAGAAGGAGAATAATGAGCTCCACGAACGTATCCACGACCACCCAGGACATGAAGAAGAAAAGGGAAGGATAATTCAATTTATCATGGAAATGAATGACGATGTAGATCATGAGGATGTGACAGAAGACGACCGAGATGAGGACGACCCCGATCATCCAACAGAACGTACAATTGTAGATTATATTCAGGATTTTCACGTGCTGATAGTCTCGAGCGAGTCCACACAATTCCCCGAGCTTCCGGAAATCCCTCGCTGATTTCTCAAGGATCCATTTTGTAGACATCCTTGACAAAACAAAACAAATTGAAGAAACCATGAAAAAAACGCAATAAAAATTGGAACCTGATTTCAATTTTCATTGATAGATTATTGAATTCCACATCCCAACTTTGAGATTCACTTCAAAAAATCCTACAGAAATTCCAATTCCCGACATAAATATATACACACATTTGGTTTTTGGACAGCGGGAGATTTCAGATTTTAAATTAAGGCAAAAATACCTGAATTTCTTGAGGAGGGCCAAAGTCGGGATGACATACGTCAAAATGATGAAGAATGAAAAATACGCAAGGTAATTCACTTGGAAATTCAAGTACCATTCCAAGACGCTGAAAATCAGGAAGAGTCCAAAGGGCTTTCCATCCTTGCCCAAGGGAAGCAAGGAATAGAAATAGCGGGAATTCTCGGGGTTGCTTAGAAATAAAATTGTACAGGACATTGCATTCGCGAGGACCAGGAAATGCGCGTGTGAAATGACCGACTCAAAAACCAGTTCCACCTGGGATTTCTTCCTGGATCGGAATTTGAGCAGGAATGGCATGGTTTGATTTGCAAAGCCCCGCCTTGTTTTTGTTTTCATCTTGATTTGAATTTGATTCTTTCCCGGCCCCTTCCCTAATTTTCCTCCATGGTTTAGATTTAGTCTCATTTTATTTTGTTGTGTGGGAGCGTGGTCTTCCATTTCAATTTTGAGTGGGAGTAAATATGAGTTGAAGGCAGCCATCATGTCCATGTGGTTCCGGAACATGATGAGATTGAGCAAAGCCAAGAAGATGAAAATACAGACCCAGACGATATTAATACTTTTTTGGGCGAAGCGGAAGTCGGGTTGGGAGAGTTCTCGAAGGATCGAGAGGATTTGGAAGAGACATTGACAAACGCTGAGGAGGACCCCCAATCTCCAGCAGATTAGGTGAAATGATGACGTGGAAAGAGTCACGAGCCGAGATTCTTTGTCCCATCGAAATGGGAGGGATTTGAAGGAATAACCCAGCTCAAGAAATCGAGCAAAACCATCCAACAGTTTCTCTGATAACATTTTTTCAACAGAATGACCCCTCAAAAAAGACACAAAACCCAAAGAGAAACTTGAGAAACGATGTGCGATGCGATGCGATGCGTTTGAGCAAAGTCAAAAAAGAACTGTTTTTTTAATCCGGTTTCATTTCATTTTCATCTCATTTTTTGGTTGACGACGAAGCTAAAAATAAATAAATCCGGGCCATTTTGAGCCATGCCTTTAACTATATAAAAGTAATAAAAGCCAATTAAATACGGGCACTAATGCTCGGATAATTGCGCAATATTAATATTAATTATGATTGCTCCAGCAGGTCCACAGCCCCGTTTTTTTTATATTTCTGAATTGGTGAATCCTGATATACATAATTTGATTGAACCGGCCATTAATTAATTAATTAATGGCTATGAATATTTTTTCCTTAATAATAAAATTAATTAATGACAATTCCATTATATTTTCATAATCATTCCACCGATTTCCCCATTTTCTCCATCAGAGTCTGGACTCTTTCGAAGGCTTTTTTTTACTGCCGCTTTTATATATTCAATCAAATAAAATGAATCTATTTCCGTCGGAAAACGAACTTAGGAAATTACGAATTTATTGGAATTTCGCAAAGGGGTATACTGAAAGAAATAATTATTAATTAAGAAATTAAGTCGACGTGGCCATATTTTCTGACAATTCTGTGACCATTCTGCTCGATGTCGATGGACTGGGAAATAAAAAGTACTTATTAGACAGAATATTAATAATAATAATAATAATAATAATAATAATATATTTGATGGTATATTTGTGAACATTGAACGTAATTTATTGACGGTTTTTGCACCATGCAGTTGTAAATGAATTATATAATATATAATGAACAAGGCTTGTTTATTAAGATTATTAAGACTATATATGCAGGGTGTTTCGGTCAAGAGATATGGGTCCTTAAGCTTTGTATAATATGGTTAATCATCGTGGGTGTAGAGGGAATAGAATTTTTCCCCATCTTCCTCGACTACACAACCATCACAGTCCACCAGTAATTGAGAGTCATCCTCCAAATCCTGCTGCTCATGATCCACGATCTGGAAGACGGGCGTCCCAAAATAGTCGGACACCTTCTTTTTAATGTCCCCAATCGTTGTGGTAGAGGGATTCACTTCAAAATCATATTCCGAATGATTCTCCATGCGTTCCGTGAAATGAGTCACCGCCACTTTTTCTCCAAACACGGCCATGGGGCAAACTGTGATGACCACCATGAACACGACCAACATCATCAAGTTCTTCATTTTATGCAACTGGAATCCCAATTATAATTACAATTAACATGACATTACAATTGTAGAATTAAAATTACAATTACAACAATGAGAAATTCTGTAGGAATTCTTGCCACACAGAGATCTTAAATATTCAATTTATAAAGTCAAAATAATGGGAAAATTACCTTGTTCTCGTTCAACAAAAAACTAATATTTAAGGATTTTTTGTGGAAAAGGACTTTTGAATTGGCGTCGGGGATTCAATTGAGCTGAGAGGAAAATCTAGATCGTGTTCAATTATTATCAGGGATTTCCTACATGTCGACACTAATTAACGAGTATAAGCATCTGAGTGTCGTTAATGAATTTTTCAAAAACAAATCCATTCATTCAACTGTGTGCATATTATATTCAAATGCGCCGGCTGTCATTCACTTCCGCATCCATTCACTATAATTTTCCCAACTACAACAATTAGATTTTTAACACATTTAAATTTTTGCCTCGTGGACTTTTAAAATGGGGCGAATGTATATATACAAAATCAAAATGGACTTTTTATTGAATTCGCATACACATATGTTTAAACTTTAAAGGAAATTATGAAATATGTGGCATCCAAAAAATTCAAACCCACACAATTCCAAAGAGTCAGAATTTGGGACTTTTTTTTGCAGAGATCTTTCTTTCCCATATTTCCAATCAAAACATTTGTATATATATTTACGAAATGGGAGATCGCCCAATTATTTGAGTAAATACGTAATTCTAAATTAAATTAAATTGAATTAAAGTCGGTTGGAATTTATCCTGCTCAAAAAGAGACCTCTGCACTTTGGGTCTCTAGAGGTTGCACGATTCGAAGAAATGGTGCACGGTTTTGATTCAAAATTGGGGGAAAAGTGAAATTTTGCAAGGTTTGAGAAGAGGATAAATTATAATGATATGCTATGAAAAAAAAAGTTAAATTTTATTTGTAATGGCGTTTAAATGAAAATGTTTTGAAATTTAAAAAAATTAAATGTGCATAATACTAAAAAAAAATCATTTGACCGCCATTAAAAATAAACTTACTTTTTTTTAGCATGTCCATAATTTTTCCTCTTCTCAAAACCCCCAAAATTCCACTTTTTCTAATTGATGCAACTTTTAATTAAAACTGCGTGCACCACATTTCTTCGAGTCGTGCAACCTCTAGAGACCCAAGGGGCAGGTCTATTTTTTAGCAGGATAAATTCCGCAACTGACTTTAAATTAAATTAAATTAAATTGCATTAAATTAAATTAACTAAAAAATATGCATAAGTAACTAGACTTGATAGGCGAATGATTAATTTGGATGTTCCGTGTGGAAATCCTCGAGGAGGATTTCATAGATGGGGTCCGACGGTTGGAATCTGGCTTTGGCGAGGCCCAATGCGCTGGTGCTGGACGCTGCTCTAGCTTCCCGCGGATGTGAATGAGAAAGACGATAAGAATGTGGGATTTCCCTGGGGGATAATTCATCCATAATTGATTCGGATTCGGGTGGGCCAATCTCAAAATTCCGCGAGTCTTCCTGCCCTCCATCTTGATACAGATTCAATTGTTTCTATATATACGGCGGGAAAAAACAAAGGACAAAACAAGTCAAAATTTCAGATTTTCCACACACATTTCCACGTCATTTATATAAATCAAAATGAGGATTTGAATAAATTTGAAATCTCCCACGGATTTTTAGAATTTTTTAATGTTGGAACCCGCGAACAGACACATTTCCAATCACCTTTTGATTCACGGTTTTCCTCCAGAGAAAGAAAAGCCCGAGGCAGAGTCCAACAATGGCGAAGAGAAGAGGGATCACAATGGCCATAGCGGACGTGGATTTTGACCCGATTTGATCCTGTCTATGACCCACATTTGGATTCAAATTTCCCCCCGGAGCAGTGGCCGTTGACAGTAATTCCTCGCCGACTTCCTTGGGCGATTCAGGAGAGTCCATTCCCGTCGGATCACAATCCACCGTGTCCGGTTCTTTACCATAATATTCAAAAATAATATCAACCGCATATTAAAATATATAAAAACAAGGACATCTCTTGGTTCATTTTTATGTTATGTTATGAAAATTTGCGGATTTAATATATATTTTCCGGTTTAGTTTTCAATTGGGAGATTTTTTCTTTTTTTTCTTTTAATATATATACCAATGATGAAATCCAGTCGATCTCGACCGAGATGATTAATAGCGAGACAGGAATAGTTCCGTTTGGTGTCGCCCTCGTCCTCATCATCCTTGGCACTCTCGCGGTGACTTTCCGAACGAAGAACGTCCACGGTCAAAGTTTGAAGGTTCAAAGTGGCCGTTTCATTCCTCTCCAAACCTGTTAAATTCTCTTTGGAGACGGAATAAAGGAATTCCATTCCATTTCGATACCAAATTATGTACGGTTTCGGTTCGCCACTGTACACACAAGAGAGCGTTGGATGCGCTCCGCATTGAATCTCCACCACATTTTTCCCATTCGGTTTCTCAATCTCCGCCCCTTTTTGAACTATTTAAATACAAAGACGCAATGAGAAATGAATGAATGCGCGGGGAACGGCAAAACCACACCAAAAAAACAAAAAAAAACCACACAAACGACGACAAATGATATATGTATATGAAAAATCAAGTAAATCAATTTAAATGGACCCGCTCAAATATTTTTTGAATAGTTACCAAAGTCCACGTAGTAATACCAAGTGGACGTTTTATTCATGTCCTTTTGATCCCAAGGCTCACAGGCGTAGTGACCCTCCGCAAGCTCTTGAAAGCGCAGGAATTCAATCAGAGAATTTATGAAATTATCGCTGGGCGAGTCAAAGATTTTCTATATATGAAACAGCAACACGCGAATTTCAAACCAAGTGAAATTATATGTGGGAAATTCAAATTTTGAATTGTCATATCAAAAAACAAAAAAAAACTTGTATAGATGATTATGGCATATTTGTAAAGATTTTCTTGTGGTATACGTACAGTAATTTTAAATCGGGCTGTCGACAATTGAGAGAGAGACTCTTCTTCCAACAGACGACATTTCAATTTCCCCGTCACCTCGATTAGCGCTCCATTTTCGGATTTAGCCGTGATTTTGGCGGGAGGATCTGAGCTCAAAATTTTCAATTTCCACAATGTCAATTGTCAAATGTCATAAATGTCAACAATTTCAGGCAATTAAAGGATTTTCTATATAGCATTAAAAAAAATTATAGTTGAATCAATTGAGGTGACAGTTTTTGGGGCTGTCATTTCGAATTTTTTTTTCATATTTATATACCAATGACAGTGAAATTGTAGGATTCTTCGATCCACTCGCTGGAGTTGGTTTTCTGAGCAGAACAGGAAATCCCAATGATGTCCTTGGGGAGGCGAAATCGCCCGATTCCACTCAGCCAAAATGAAAAAATCCTTGCAGTCACCTCCAAATCCGGATCTTTTTTCATGTTCAAATTTTCCGACAAGATTTATGTTTTAACGTCAAAACATCATTTCATTTAAATTTGAATTTAATCTTGAATCCCCCGCGCGCCAATATGATGTGAATCCA
Source organism: Gisinianus flammeolus (assembly GCA_034699125.1). Classification (NCBI taxonomy): domain Eukaryota; kingdom Metazoa; phylum Arthropoda; class Collembola; order Symphypleona; family Katiannidae; genus Gisinianus; species Gisinianus flammeolus. The sequence continues at coordinate 11,363 of JAIUND010003651.1, forward strand.
CATATTGAATACTGAATATTAGAAAGTTTGGTAAAGCCGTCGCAAACAGAAAATCGTAAATATTTTGGTTGGAATTTTTAAAATTCCCATGAAAATATTCTTTTTACGACGGGTTTACCAAACTCTCTAGTGAATATTTTCCATTAAATATATATATTTTTAAGTTCCGCGCGTGCGCTTCATTTCATTCCCTTACCGATATTGAGATGGGTGCCGTCGGCCTTGAGGGCTCTCATTCGCATGCCCGCATCCCGATAGAAAAATCGCGGGACTCGACAATGGGCCATCACCTGTTCATTCGTATAGAAAAATCCTTTCCATGTGGATTCGGCCGTGTTGTCCTGCCCCGCGTAGACCACGCCCATCCGAAAATCCGAGGAATTCCGCGGCGTGGACACCAACGAATCTATAGATATAAAGAGCGCGCGGGAAAAATTGTAAACGCATATTTAAATTTTAGAATTTCCTTTTTATGTAGGATTTTAGAATTTCCTTGTGCAATTTTAGAATTAGAGAGTTTGGTAAACCCGTCGTCGCCTCAAAAATCCTAAATATTTTGTGGGAATTTTGAAAATTCCAAGTTAACGCATAACCAACGAATTTTAAAATTCCCACCAACATATTTACGATTATTTCCTTTTTATGACGGGTTTACCAAACTCTCTATTTTATTTTGTATATCCTAATTTGTAATTTGAGGATATTTTTGAATTGAGAAAAGCCCGCCTCAAAACAAAAATTAAATCCGGAACAGCGTGTGCTTAAAAAACAAATGAAAATGAGATTCAAAAAAAAGACTTGCGTTTGAAATTGTGTTCCATGTAGAAATGATCGATGGTCGTCAATTCCTCGAGGCCGTCGTCGTCATCGTCGGTGGAATTGGCGGGATTTCTTTGGGATTTCCATGTGGACGTGCATTGAATGAGTCCGGACTGGAAACTCCATGGAATCGTGGTGAAGGCACAGGAATTTGGGATCATTCCTAAACGCGTTTCAAAGTCCTCCTCCAGCGGCCATGTGAATAACGTGTAGCATTTGGAGCCGCGGCGGATATTCTCCGTACCATTACACATCTATATATAGGGGACATTCTCATTTATATACTCACATCACACACATTCATACACATATAACGTTATTGCACTTTTCAAAAATTCAAAAATTCAAAAAAAGGATATACTGTCCATCCGTATAAAAATAATTATTGACTTTTTTTGGAGTTGGCGTGCGGGCGACGATGTGATGTCCTTGGAATTTAAGGTAAAAAAACATTTCCGCTTCCAAATTCCAAGGACATCCCATCCTCGCCCGCGGCAAGTCCAAAAAAAGTCAATAATCATTTTCATACGGATGGACAGTATACATCAAGAATTTTTGTTAACACACGCTGTCTTTTATAACTTGAGAAAAGGAAAGGCGACTTTACCAAATTTTGGGCAAAAAAAAATAAAATGAACCAAGTCTGAACTGGGTTTAAACTTTAAACAAAATTGGCCAAAATGATAAGATTATACTAGGAATTTCAAAACAAAAATTGGAAATTTTTTGGGCCAGTCTGTGATGATTAAATTGAGATTCAAAAAAATGTACCGTCAAGTAAAACTTGAATTACAAACCAACTCCACAGATTTGACAAACCAATTACCTCAATTATTAGCCTAGTTTGTGTGGGGCTGGTTTTATATCTAGTGTAATGTAAGCCATTTACCGTCATGCTTGGTTTTCGGGTTATCCTTGGTTTTGGTTTTTGGACAATTTCAAGAATTTTAGACGGTATATATAGCGCTAGCCTATAGGCGTTGAATTCAAGTTTGACGGTATATGCCTTGAAAGGGAATTGACCACATTTTTGATGACTTTTTTAAAGCCCATTAAAATTAAATCTTTAGAATGAGTGCGCACACATTCAAAACTGCTTGAAATAACGTTTTTTTCTTATTTCCTTAAATTCAAACCGAGTCCTCGACTTGATTCGTTTTGTTTTCTTCGAAATTTCCAATTCAAAATTTGAATTATGGTATTTTGGTACATATATATTCGTATTTTACCGCCGGATTGTTCAGACATGGTCGTTTCTGGAGACACTCCTGCGGTGAATGACACTCGATGACGGAGAGACTCGTGATATTATGCCCGGTGCACTCCACACGGCGAGTGAATAGGAATTGACCCACAATGGAGATATTCGGAGTCGTCCGCCTCACCACTTCCGGTTCCGATTTGTCCTTGCTATTGCTGTCGTCCTCTTTGGATATCTCGACTTCCGTGATCAAATCCTCGAGGTCATACTCTTCAAATCCATGTGGGCTCGAGTTGCTATTCACAACACCCCAATGCCAACGATTACCCGAAGAATCCAAATCCGGATTCTCCTCCTCCCCAAAAGCTCTCGTCCCCATTGGGACAAAACCAAGGATTCCGAGGAGCAACAACCACAACAAAAACAACAACCAGGTAATGCGTCGGGAAATCCTCAATTGTCCGCTCGCCATCACAAATCACAAATCCAATCAAATGTCCTCACACAATTCAAAATCCACAAACTCCACACGAAATCCACAAATCTATATATATATATAGTTAACAAATCAATCTCAAGATTAAAATGCACTTTATCACCGTTATTAATTAATTCTCGCGCCTTTATTATATTTAAATTAAACACGGACCACCAATTTTCACTTCACTTCAACATTGTCTTCATAATTAATAATTAAATTATGAAGACCGAGAATTATATGATATAATATATGATATAATATTTCCGGAATTGTTTTTTTTTAAAAGGAAACACAGAAAAACGGAGGAAAGTAATTTTTTGTATGTATGTGGGATTTTTGATTGAGAAATGTGGGGAAATGGTGAAAGAGCAGAAGATGTGAAGAGATGCGAATGTATATATAGAATTGTGTGTGTGTGTGTGCTGTAAAGCTGTGGAGGAAAGGAAATGAGAGGAATTAAATATATAGATAAGAGACAGAGAGAGAGAGCGAGAGAGAGAGCAAGAGGAAAATTTTTCCTTATTCCTCGAATGCTGTGGTCAAATGTCCAAATGAACTGTCGTCACACACGCAGTCTTCGCGTCGTTCATGATTCATGTGTACTGTGTGTGAGCATGTGACTTTTGACTGCTGTTATGTGTACAGCTGAAGAGCGAGAGAGAGACAGGAAGAAACGATGGAAATTCAGTGAGTCAAATGGAAAACTGACCTTGAGAGAGATAAAATGAGAATAAAATGATGCGTCTGTGAACTGTCAAGTATATATGTATATATCGTCAGCTTAGTTCCAAAAAGGGCCGATTATCATTTGGCCCCAGACGCAGAATAAGCATTTTCGTCAATACATATTCTGCGTCTGGGGCCAATTATATATTATATTTACATGTATACAAAGTGACTGCTGTGGGAAGAAGATGTGATTTGAAATTCGACCTGGCTCAACCAACTAAGACATGAAAATATGTTTACTATCCATTCATATAAAAATGATTTTTTTTTACTTTTTTCGGAGTTGGCGCGCAGCGAGGATGGGATGTCCTTGGAATTTGGAAGCAAAACCACTAG
>JAIUND010003652.1:0-14926 GCA_034699125.1 Gisinianus flammeolus
GGCCAAAAAGGAAAACTCAAATATCTCGATTTCTAGATACGGACATTCGGCGGGTTTTCTTATTCACTTCTACATATTAATCCTTTCTTAGAAAGGCTTTAAGCTGTAAATTGGCGGTGGCCAACCTAAAATCCCTTTTCTTCGTGATATTAGCTCAAATTTCCAAATAGGTGTCCGGACATGCCCGGGCATTCCCACTGGACATGTCCGTGGCCCAACCCGGCTCTGTATTCATCTTATAGGGATATAATACAATGAAATTGTCATCTATCAAGCTGGATCCATTTATTATGATTTGGCAATATGCAGTAGTGATGCAGTTCAGTATATGCATAGGAATCCGACATTCACTCTCCTGCACTGTAAACTTGTACATAGAGTGAATTGAATGTAGACTATGACTATACGCAGTGAACCGCATGTCTGAGTGTCTGTGTCTATGTGGGAAAACACAATTGACTCGGCCATAGTCGTCGGTATACCCCAAAGTTCTTTTAGTAACAATGCCAAAGACTACAATAAAAAAGAAGAGTGGCCTTCACGTTTCTATTTCCAACTTCACTCCATTCTTTACAATATACATATATGTATATATATCGTATATAATGTATCGTACATGGGTATATCAAGTAAATATTCAAATCTCCATCTTTTCATCCCTACCATCACCAGCAAGCACGGCCACATTATCTTCTTGGAAGCTCCAGCTACCACCCAAAAACCGAATTCGAGAGTCTCTTCTCTTCGTTTGCGTTTTCCTTTCCGTCTTCTTCATCTTCCTCTTCTTTTCCTTTCGTATTAATTGGCTCCATTGTTCTCTTTCCAGTGTTTCTCTCTTTCTCTCTGTCTCTTCTCATTCTACATGTTTTCAAGAAGGAGCCGAGAGACTGAGTTTTAAGGCTTCAACCACCATCCAAACCAAAAAGCTCTACGAAAATTTCCTCTCCGTCCTTTATCGATTCATCCATCGGAGTTTCTTTTGATAATGAGCAGACCTCCAATCGATAACCGAAATGCGTCAAAGTTAAATTTTAAATTTATTTCCTATGGAATCCTCTGTCTCTCTATCTCTATCTATCTCTCTCTCTCTCTTGTTGTTTGTGGTATGTTCAACCATATATTTTTCACTATCCTGTACATAATATAAAATATACAAGTTTTCTCCTATCTCCCATCTAAATTCTAATGCAGTCGACGTACATATTATCTCGTTGTCGTCTTTTTTCGTCGTTCAAGGATGAGGAAAAGTACAGTAGACGGTAGAGAGAGAGAGGCGGACTGCTCAAATTCAATTCCAAATCCAAATATTTCTGGTGATCCTCATCAATATCATGACCACGATCATCATCAACATTCTCCTAAAATAGGTGAATTTAACGAGTGAGTAAATCAAAACCAGTTTACAAGTTGAAAAAACCCATAAAAACTTTTGTCTCTCTCTCTCTCTCTCTCTCGACCATCAAATGAAATGAAGACTCTTCATTAACTTCTATTAACAATTACTATTAATAACAGCAATATCTGTAGCAATAGTAAAGCACCGTGTGGGAAAAGTTAACATTTTCCTATATTCAATCTCAAACTCTGAAAACTAAATATATTCGAGTTGCAAGAACAGCCGTCGTCTGTATTCAATTAAACTTGTGCTGCTCTGTGTGTGTTGTAAAACTTTTCCCTCTCCTAATGACTTTGAATTCTTGGAAAAGATTAACAAATTGTCGATATGACTTGCACAATCCGTAATTCCTAATTCTTGTGTGTACTGGCAGTGGAGGGATTTGTCATGTCCTTATTACATTACCATTAGCAAGCATAGAGAGAGAGAGAGGAGAGAGAGAGAGGCAGAACATTTCATTTTATGGGATCAACTAAATGAAAAGGCGCAACGAGAGTCATATTTGCAAATACACATGGTCATAAACTAGCTCGAGACAATGTGTGAGCAAATAACCACCAAATGATTCAAATAAGTTTTAGGTATATGGACATTAAATATACGTAAATTCCAACTAATAAACACGGCCCAACAGCTTGAAATCGAAATTGTCACTGTCTTCGTATAGTTTGTATAGTTTGCAGTTCGTAGCAGTCAAGTTCAACTGGCTCGTATCGTATTTCCTTTTTACAGATATCCTTTTGTGTGTATATGTAGATAAATATTTGTTTGGAGAGAAGAAACTTTTACATGGTTTTATATTGCCAACTTTTTACATTGTACATTTGTAACATGGACCATGTATGGAAATATTTGAAGGAAAGAGCTCGTTCAATGTCCAATGTTCGGCACATTTAGTCCTGATTAAAATGAGTCTATGAATATTTATGAGGAGTGAAAAAAACAGAGAGCGCGTTGGCTTAATGAATCTTAGCCTGTGTGTGATTACCAAGAGCCAGCTCGTCTGTATTTATTTACCACTTGAAACTTTCCCAGTGTGTAAACATGAGGAAACGCTGAAAACAAAAAGAAAACTTCATATATGGGACGTGAGGTCCCAGTCGATATTACGTGAACCTTGCGGGCTTAAATTTCTGAATTTGAATCACTCACATTCCTCAATTTCCTCAATCCTCCTTGCAAAACCCTTTTTCTTTCATTTGTTCATATCTACTTAAAAAAAGGAACAACCTGGAATTTTTTTTTCGTCTGGAATGACAAAAGGAAAATTAAAAAAAACATTGTCCAGGATTTGCTCTAGTATCGTACGATATACCTATGTACTTTTCTTATTTATTATTTCCATTTTTATTCTTATTTTGGTTTTCATTCTCATGGTTTTGCTTTTTTTTGAAGAAGAAAAATATGTGTAAAACTTGGGCTATAAACTTAAAAACCTCAACTGAAGGGAAAATGTGAAAAAATGTTACGTAACATTCCAAATTCCAATGGTGCATGCATTTACATGTAGAGAAAAAGAAGAAAAAAAGTGTGTACATAATTGCGTTAGGTAGGAATTCCAGTCAAAGGCCAATTAGGCCACTAATTTCCCCGTTAATAGTTGACTTCACGAAGTGTATCCGGGGCAGACCAAAATTAGTGGTATACAAAAGAATGCACTTGAAGAATATAAAGGTGAAACTTTTTTTCGTTTCGTTTCTTTCTTGCATTTTCCCATTTTCCAACTCACATTTTTCTTCCCAGTTCAATTATGCACACTTCGTCTCCCAAATATAAAACACATTGGAAGCATTCAGAAAGTTCAGACACTCGGAATAAAAATTAATTACATAAATAATAAGCAATAAAGCTGAGTATTTTAATGAATATGTAACCCGCAATTCCCTTAGCATTACGTTACCAATTGCTTTTTTCTACCAAAAATTAAGATGCTTAAGGAGAGCGAGAGAGAGAGAGAGAAAGAGATTTTTTTTTGAAACTTTGGCGGTACAGAGAAAAGGACCGCTGGCTTATTGAACATGTTTGAAAATCAAAATCCAGCATGGAAGTTTTATAGGGGATTTGATCAATGTGAATATTGATAGTTTGAGAGTTGGAGATGGGAAGATTCACATTTTGAAAATTGCACAGTCATTGAACCGTGATTTAATCCAATATATATATGGAATATGCATTTGCACCGACTGAGACTTTGAGTTTTGATTTCGGATAGTGCTGATGATGGCTGATGGTTGATTTGATACGAATGAAGTTGGGGTTTTTTCTATCCTCGCTAGTTCATGTGTAAGTATGTAGATTGATTAATAACTATCGTATACTGCGAACACAGATACAGATGTGTATGTACACACTCCCAATGGGGAATTACTTGAGGCAGAATGCGGAACAATGGCAACTCCTATTAATTTTAAATATACCTTAATCAATGAGTAACTCGGTGAGTTTGAGTTTGAGCTTCCAATTCTAATTCCAAATCAAAAGTTGAGAGTCGAATGAACGCGAGCTCGTTATGAACATATTAATACTATTTGAACACATTTTTTCCAGACCCTCTTTTGCTCTCTCTCTCCCTCTTTCGCACTCCTCTCAAAATATTATGAAAGGGAATTCATTGGGATATTGTATTATTGTGTTAGCTCAGTTAACAGCTAATGATTAAATTTCAATTTCCCTCTCAATCCAATCCAGAAGTTACATATTAATGAAGAAAATTGTCTGTATGTCTGTTGAGTCGAGTCTGTTAATTGATAAAATTCGAGAAATGGTTTTACTTTGAGAATGTCTTGTACCATGCTGTATATTGACTTATTCTTCTTCATCCTCCAATGAATTCAAATCCAACTTTTGGAAATTGTAAAAGCAGACTGAACAAAAAATATATACAACGACAACTACTTTGTTTCTAATTACTATGCACAATATAGTAAAGTAATTTTTCGCGTTGTCATGCAAATTACAATGCTCCTCGCCTTCCCTTCGCACTGAATGCCTTTGTGCCTCATATACATAAATGATATATCCATGCATGTATATATTTGTACATACGTAATTCTTACATCACATTATTCGTGTGTTTATATGTAGACGACAGAAAACCTTTTGTAGGACTCCTCGACACATCTCCAGTAGTACAGATATGTATGTACAGTCATTTTTCGAGGCTCGTCGGATCTTGAAAGGCGAGAAGACCTATCAAGAAGTTTGAATTCATCCAAGCTCATTTTGCTGTTCGCTACCTCCTAATTATTATCCTATAACACAATTAGGCTGCCAACTTAATCAAAATGCCCAAGGCTCCATTTTCCCATTCACATCCAAATCTATTCCATGGCACATTCACATTCACATGATCCACCGCCTTGGAAACGGTGGCCGCGCGAGTTGATCGACGACGACGGAGGAAAGAGGAAAACTTTAATGTTCGTATAGCAATTTGCTATTTTCATTTATCATCTTCCTTTTCCTTCCACCCAACCAACACGCACAATAAAAGTCGGAGGATTATAAATATATTAGGGAAATGTGTTGTGTGTGTGTGTGTCTACGCAATACAAGAATCATGAGCTGCGTAGATGGGTGCGGAAATATAAAGTACAAAGTACGAAATTGCATGGCGATTAGAGACAACATGGATTTCAGATTAGTAATAGACAAAGCAGAGATCGTTCTGGACTCTCGCTGCCTGGGACTTTGTGATTTAGTCATTGAAATGACAGGCATCGTTTTTTTATAGGAATGGGATGAGAATCATAGGATTTGTGATGGTCAAATTCTCTCTCTCTCTCTCTCTCTCCCTCTCTTAAAACAATAGGAAAAGGTTTGAGAGATTTTGCACTTATTCTGTTATCACAACGATTCACTCGGCGAGAGTGTACAGTTGATTCCACCCATGGCCAATGCTCATGGAACCAGACCAATTCGCATTCCCTACAGAATTTATCTTTGTTTCTCCATTTCTCTACGACTCTTTTGTCCTCTCTCTCTCTTTCTCGCCCTCTCTGTTGTGTCTTCATATTGCCTTTCGTCTTGGTTTTTCCTCTGTCTCTTTCCATACAGTTTATTCTCTGGCTCTGGATCCAACTCTGTAAACCTCATTTAGATGATTCATAATGGTGTGGAGTATGTACACAAAGCAGATCTTCCCATCCCATCCCATTCCGTACAGATATTAAATGTCTCGACGAGAAACATCATTACCTAAACTCTAACGAGCCTTTCTGCCACATTGATCATCCCCCAAACCGACCAACCAACAACCCTCCGTCTCTCTCTTTCTCTCTCGCTCTCTCTCTTTGTATTTATACACTGCCAGAACTCACGTTGAAACGATTTGCAAAATTATGTTGTATTCGCCATTCACATCACCACTAAGAATATTCTTTATGCATTCCTCTTGTACTTTATTCTTGGAATTGAGAGTGTGTGAACGGAATGAGACTGAGGAATTTCAAATGGTGTGCCAAATTCAAATACGTTTTATACAATGAATAATGAAAACTTTCCATTGAAAAGTCACTCGCTCGTTGAGTTGAATTGAATTGAGTCCGGATGGAAAAGGAAAAACTATCATCAGACATTTCTTTGCATTTCCCACTGCATATAAGACTTGAAAATTGCCTGGAAGAGTGTCTGAGCTTTGAGCTTTGAATTTTGAATTTTGAATTTCAAATTTCAATTTCAAACGCTGAAAGTTTTACACAAAAAGTACACGGAAATATTTCGTCTGTGTACTGGTTCACAGTTACGGTAGTTATGTAGCGTATGTACATGTGTTGAGAGGACCAGTCAAAAACACGCGTTCATCCAGTGGATTTGTAAAAAGCCTCAGGTTTTTGTGTTTGGGGTTTTATTTTATTTGAGGTAAAAAGAGTGGAATAAAGGGGAAAAGGGAAACGTGAGTATGGACATCAATATCAAAGGCAACTCAAGCTATTTAAAGTCCATTACATTTTGTCTAAAGAGGGAAAAAAATTATTGGGGATTTCAAAGAGCACAAATGGGAAATGGAAAGAATAGGACCAGACGACTACTTGTGCGTGTATTTGTGCGTACAGACTTAAGGTACGAGGAGAATAAAGAGAGAGCCGTCATGAATCTTTGTGCGTACATTTACATGATACATTTGGTTTTTCAAAGTTAAAAGAAAGGTTTCCTAAACAGAGCGAGAGAGAGAGAGAGAAGAAAAAAGTCTCCAAAAAGTCGAATCCTTCACGATTCACGAATGGAAGGCAGTGAAAAGAGTAGGAAAGAGTTTGGACATACACCGCATGAAATCTTTGCCCTCACTTTGATCCATTCAGTTTCACTTGCAGTCTCCGTTTTCTCCATCTCTTTCTCCATCTCTCTCACTCTCTTCTCTTCTCTGCCTTTCTGTTTCATGTTATTCTCCGTTTCCCTGGACGAAAAGCAAACATTTTATCTTTTCTAAAAGAAAGCACAGACAGTGAGAGGAAGAAAGAGTGAGAGAAATGAAAGAGAGAGTTGGATGCTTCACTCTTTTACTTGTTCGATTTTCTCCCGTGCTCTCTCCAAGTCCAAGTTCTGAGTTTCAGTTCAAGGAAGTTGAAGTGAAGTGAAGAGACATTAAGAAGAAACCCAAGGCTTCACCATATAACTCGACAAACTTACAAAAAACTGTACAGAGACAGAGTATGTGTGTGCGTGTGTGTGCGTGTGCGTGTGTTTGTATAGCTCAAATCCAAATCTTCTTTATAGTTATAGCTGTAGTCTGTACTCTGTAGTCACTACAGTGTAGTGTATAGTATAGTTGTAATGGGGAAAAGACCAAGACCAAAACCGACCCCGACTATAAATAAGCCTGGACTTAGCCTCAGCTACTTTCTTTCCCCCATATAAAAACTCTGTAGTCGGTATGTAGTCATTCATTCTCATACACAAATGTACGATATCTGCAGAGAAACTCACCCGTATCCATACTTCCACTTTAGTGTCCAAGTCAAACTGAGCTGAAGCACTGCTTTTGCTTTTCTTTTTTTTGGGGGGGTTGTGAGTGTGTGTGTGTTTGTAGTTTGTACATGGAGAGTGTCAGCAGAGGCACACACACACATACATAAAACGTACAAGCAACTTATTCTCTTCGTCTCTACATTTCAATGACCATCATTCTTGTTTCGTTTCCCCATTAGACACTTTAAGAACCAACTCCGCCTTTTATTTCTATTTTCATTATCTGACCTACAAGCCATCCCAATAAAATACACAAGCACATACAGTATCATCACCATTCACTCTACTCTTTTTTTTTCTCTGGTTTTTTTTCTCTCCTTCCCTCCACTTCCTCTTCGTCTCTCTCTCTCTCTCGCTCTTTCTCTCGCTCTGCCTCTTCAATAGCTTTCCCTTCCAACTACACATTGCCCAAACATTTCTGTCTATATTTCAAGTGTGCTCTTTCAATTCCTTTCCATTTTCCATTTCTATTTCTAGTTCTATTTCCCACTATATCTTTCCCAGTTTTTCCTTCTTTTTCCCCCACTTCCCCAAGACTTGAAGTTGGAGTGGAGTCAGGGTCAGAGTTTTTGGAGGCCGCCTCAAATCCAACAATACCTTGGGCTTTCCCAGTCCTCAGTCCTCCGTCCACACGCTACTTGTAAAGTGAAAATAAAGTTTTATTTCATATAATTCCTTCAATGCCATGCAAGGCTTTGAGGCAAATTTGATAGGATGCAATACGATATAGAGCGAGAAAGAGAGAGAGAGAGAGAGAGTGAGAGAGACTATGATGAAAATGGCTCTGCCACTTGTTCCACATATGCATATACATATTATGTATTGGATACAGAAAATGCAGACACATATGAAAACAAACATGCTCAGTGACTAGTGACTAAATAGCATCTTTCTATGTATGTAGTTTCAGGGCAACACAAGACAAGGCTTTCCCTCTCCGTCTCATTTCTTCGTGTGGTACATTATAAAAGCTTTTGATAATATTGAAGCGAGACTGGGAGTAAAGTCGATGAGTCTCTTAATAGCTATTTTTCCCGTCTATGTATCTCACAATCTCATGGCAATGACTATATTCACTGTACTTTCTGCATATGCCGATGACTGGGGCGAGTAAACCTCCACAAGTTTGAGAAAACCAATTCATTTGCTAATTTCCAAACCTCTTTCCTCTCTCCGCCAAACTGAAAACTATACAGCACAGCACAACACAACACAGGGCATCCTTTTGCTTTTCCGCTCCTGGAAATTGTCTTGAGCCATCAGCTTTCTATCCCACCCAAGTCATTTGAAAGTTTCTGCTGTTTTGGAGTATCCGAGTATTCGAGTATTTAGGTTTTCGGGGTTTCATGGTTTCGGGCAACCTGCGTTCTCTCTCTCTCTCTCTTTCTCTTTCTCTTGTAGTCGTATTGACTCTTATTAGCTTCCTCCAAGTCACTCACTTATTTTTAGTGGATCCGTAAAATATTCCATTATTGGCCAGTGGCAAGAGGGAATATCACTTGAGCTCTCTATCTGAAATCTCCTTGGTTTGCAGTTGAGTTCATATAAACAGCCAAGTCATTCCCCATCCAAGAAAGGACGAAAATGAAAACGAATCTCAAATCTCACTCACATGCACTCTGAATTGTGTGTGCATGTGCGTGTACGATATAATATACGTATTACTACGTATATGTGTGTATACATGTATGTGCGCATGTAGTCAAGTCACTTTCATCGCCTTTTATTTCTTTAGTTTGTTTCATAATTTTGTCCCCTCGTGGGTGTGTACATATGGAGAGCTGGAGAGAGTGCAAGCATTTTCCTGTCCAAGTTGGTTCAATATGAAAATGAATATGTACACTGTGTGTGTGTGTGCCTGGGCTTTTGGTTGGGTTCATAATCCCCGTTCCATCTGCTTTCTCAGACTGTCAAGTGTAAAAGTAAAAGTGCAGGGGATTGTGATGGGAGACGAAGGAAAGGAAGAAGAAGAAGAAGAAAAGGAAGGAAGACGGAGGAGGAGGGAAATCCAGAGTCAGTGAGTCAAGTCAAGGATAACATGGGCCTAAGTCAACCAAGTTTAACTTTAAGTTTACTTTTCTCATTCCCTCTGCAAATGCCGTTCATGAGCTGAAAAGAACCTCAAAACTAATAACCATCACTAGCCACCAGCATCAACACTAAACTCTGGGATATTTTACTCTCCCCCCAATCTTCGGATCCTTTTCTCTTTCTCTCTCTCTCTCTCTCTCTTTCACTAGAGTCTCTCCCGAATGTTCCTGTAAATGAATTTCCCTTGCCTTCACACGAATCCATTCAGTAGTCTGCACACTAGTACACATAATTGATGGACTCACATTTCTTTAACACCAAAAAAATATATGTGTGTGCTTGAGATGAGATGTCTTGTCAATATCTGTACTGCTGGATTCCTTACTTTTCTCGATGTGTCTTTGGTTATTGCTTATAACTTGAACAACAAAGGTATAAAATGCACAAGAAAATGTCCTTTCTTTCTTATCCAAAGTTGTACATAGAATATAGTGGGGAATGGAAATAGTCTGAGTAATGCAATACAAAATAATGTACAAATATAATAGTTGCTTCAAATCCTCTCTCTCGTCTCTCCACTTCATACATAATATTCGCTTTCACATATCAAATAACATTCAGAGCTATCTCACGCATTCTCCCAACCACAAAAACCAAGTTTGTCTTGTGTCTTGAGCTCACTACAAGGCAAACGTGTGTGTGTATGTGTTTTGTGTGTTTTGTGTGTTTTGTGCAGTTCTAGTCGTTCTGACTCGAATGCAATCTTCAGGAAAATTGACAAAAAAGCCCTCAAGCCACCTTCATGCCTTCATCGTGTACAACCCAAAAGTGAGTGCACCAACTCCAACATCCTTCTATGAAACTAAAACGATTTTTTTCCACTCCTCTCTCTCTCTCTCTCTCTCTCTCTCTCTCTCTCTTTATTCCTTTCTCAGAATCTTTACTCTTGACTTGGATCTGGCAATTTACAATACAGAAGATGCACACACACACACGTACAGAAGAGTACATGAATAAGAACAAGTTTAAGTCCAGCCACCTACGACTAAGACCACGACTAAAAAGATTTCACACTTCTATAGTCTTATTCTTTCGTTAGTTTTTATTAAGTAAAGCAATTCCATATTCAAGTTTCGTCGTCGCCCTCCTTTTCTTCTTCTTTTTCTTTCTCATCTGTGATTTTGAGTAAACGAGACTCCTTTTTGCACAGAAAAAAGCAGGATTTGTTTTAAAAAATGTCCCTTTTGTGGAATCCTTTTCTGTCTATAAATTGTGACAGTATCTTCTCAACTTCACACTGAATCCTGATCCTGATACTGATCACAGTTTATTCTTTAGATTTAGAATCGGATTCGATTTCCATTTGCACATGAAGTTTCCAACATCTAGCAAAACTGTGAGGGTGTTCACCAAACAGAGACTGGAAAAAAGTTTAAAGGAAACGTAAGTAAAAATTCAGGACAAATTTCCCTTGAACTTGTACAACTTTCCTTTTCTCTTCTACCGTCTATCGTCTAAAATCTAAAATGTTTGAAATTGTGAAAATATCTGCTCAATAATTTTCTAGGGCTGAGTAAATTCCAAAGTCAAACTTTTGCAGGCGTAATTAAAGGGAGAAATTCATGGAAAACTTATGTATCATTCTTGACATGGCCAATTAAATGCACTAAAAAAGTTTTACAGTTAGCTCAAGCGAATAATCAATGTGTAAAAGGTGAAGAACGCACATAAAAACACACACACACACACATAAGATAGACACATGGAAAATCCAGTCGCTCTCGTTTCTTCTCTCGGTCTTTTGAAAAAGAAAAACTAATCTCAAAACTAATAAATAACACTTGCCTTTCATGTCCATTTTAATGTGCACGTTATCGATATGGTTCAAAATGTCAAACAGCAGTCGTAACACACAGATGCACACGCACAGACATTTCTTTCTTGGAGGGGAAATCAAAGCAAGATTAACGTACTGACGATGAAAATTGACATGTTGCATGGCGCATCTCTACAGTTCAGCAGTACAGAGTTCAGACTTGATGTTGTACTTTTTGTGTATGTGTATTGACTTGTACTGTGACTGAATTCATTTCGGCATTCGGCATTCTTCACAACTCAGAACTGAAACTGAGAATCGAGAGAATCAGAAGGAAATTTCAATCTCAATCAAATATACCAGCATTAGCATTACCAGCGGAGATGGTTCAAAGTTGACTTCAACTCTCCAGCAACATGTACACTCACATTCACATTCACACCCAAACATATACACAATAACCAATGAAGAGATTTATCAAACAAGTTGAGGAATCTTATCTTCATTCGCGGCCATTAAAAGAGATTTAATTAAGCTAAATACCTCATTCACCTTCCGTTATCACCAGCACATTGGGATATTTGATATACCCACACACTTATAATCTCCATTTTGGAATTCGTTCACACACACACAGACACAATTTGTATGCAGGATGTGTTTTACGATATATTTTATACCTATACACTGTGTTGTCTCCTCTCTGCAGATACTGTATGCATGGGAATATGGGAAGCTCAAGAGTTGCATCATGTACACATTAAAACTATTCCAAACTTTCATGCATACACTTAGCACAGTCTCTTTACGCTCTACATCTACATTCTACATGTGCGTATGTACACAAGTAAATTCAGCTTCATTTTCCCTCTCAAGACATTTCTGACTGAAAATAAGTGGGTTGAGTTCAAAGAGAGAGAGAGAGAGAGAGAAAGAGAGTGCGACGTTACACCATGAGATAGTAGTAGATAAGGATTTTTATCCGATGACTCCATGTGTAACTTAATAGCATGTATGTATAGGAAGAAAAGGGAAAGAAAGATTTAATAGAGGATGTATGTATTATGTATACAGCTGGTCTGATGAGGATCATATTTCCATTGCAATAAAGATACGGAGAGAGAGCAGGAAAACTTGTATGTAACTTGTAACTTGTGGACAGTGGATTGGATTGGATTGTGATGTGAAATGAGTAGAGATTCTCTGCAAAATATTTCCCATTGTTTCCCTCCCATTTCATTGCATTTACAATTTACACATAGTTATTCCCTTTGAAATTCCGACTGAAATTTTGCCAACTTTTATGGCGATATTTTCTACAGGGAATTCGTGCAGGTAATCTCGACTGCCCATTTTATGTATATTATTGTATGTGCATACGTTTTATGTATGGTAATAGTGTAAATGTGGAATGGGAATTGACTGGACACGTTGATTTGAGTCCGTACATCATGGATAGGTATGGTTTGGCTATGTATCTGTATGTATAAACAGTTGCTCTATTAGAATTATTTGCTACATGAAAAATATAAACTGCACCTTTACTACTATTAATCACAATGAGGAAACACCTACTCCTCATCTTATGGCCACTAAAGCGTTTTTTGGTTCACTCAAGTTCACTTCCCATTTTCAATCTCCCCCTCAGTCCATTTTCTTTAAGATGTTTCTCTCCTCTCTCTGTGCTAGGTTTACGTGTATCTGGCGCAGATTATTACACCGTGTAAGGTACTTTCCAGCTGGCTGTAAAGGGACGAGAAAGTGAGAGAGCGAGAGAGAGAGAGAGAGAGAAGTGAGAACGGCAAGTGTAAAATGATGATGTGGATTTGAAAGTGTTATCATCTCCTTTGTCCAGTCGTCAATCCATTTGAATGCAAATTCGACTGTAGACTTTTCTACATTGCTGCACTGGAAGAACAGAGGAATAGAGGAATAGAGGAATGGAAATAGATAGCAACATAATAAATATGATAATCTGACAAGTTGTTTCATCCATTGTGAAGTCAAGTGATGGAGTTCTGGATGAAGACACTATACGAGAGTAATCTGTTTTATCTATGTTATTGGGCTCCCTCCTCATAATGCCCTTCAGTCTTTCTCTCATTGTCTAATGGGGTTTGAAGAGTCAAGTCGAGTCCAAGCTGTGGAATGCTCCAACATTTATAATGAACTGATTACTACTCGAGAGTTCAGGTAGCCTAACGACTTTTTTAATAGACAAACCAACTCGCCCTTCTGCAATAATGCACACACTCTCGTACACACCTCAAAGTTTACTCCTGAGCTCCATCGTCTCTTCATCTTTATCTACTTCCCTTATGTAACATAATAATTAATTGTGATATGTATCATTCCACGCCAATTTTTTTTTCCATCCTCATTTTGCTAAAAACTCACAGTTTTCCCCTACTAAATCTTAATCTTTAATTATTATTTCCTTCTGGGAATTTCTCCTTGTCCCATAAGAAACTCTTACTCTATACACTAAATCTAAATTATTAATTTCCAAGTCGTAATTAAACAACATGTTTTTTTATTTTTTGATACATGATATATACCTACAAGGAAAATTGATTCCTGGCAAGCCTTAAATTTCACACCCAGATCCGGAAAACTCTCATTCAGTCATTCATCGCCCAAGCTGCTCAAATTCTTCCACCAAGACATGAGAAATAATTGTATTGTAATTATTTTTTAAAAACTACATATATATATATATTTATTTATTTACATAAAAGATGTGACAGCGTTCGTTCTTCTTCTTTCCCTAGTTTGTGCGTAGTACACATTATTGCGTACAAGAAGAGATGGACTGTAGACACAATGTAATTAAAAGGTAGACGGTTCAACTTCCAGTCAACAATTAGAAAAAGAAGAATTGGCCACAAGACTTGAAGAAACAAGAGGATGAGAAAAAAATGAGTTAATGATCTGTAATCTGGAACAAGAAATATTTGTCTAGATTTCTAGAATCTAGATCTCTGTGTAATTACAACAACTCATAAATTAAATGAGTGAGAGAGAGAGACGAGAGCGAGAGCAAGAGCAAGAGCAAGAGAAAGAGAAAGAGAGAGAGAGAGAAGACCCAACCCAGAAAATTTGACTCATAAATAAACATGGATACTCACTCGTTCCTCAGATCTAAATACATACGCAAATATGAATATGAATACCAAAATATACTATAATATAATCTAACGCGAAGTAAAGTGTGTGCATTTCATTGCTCCAATCTATCTGTTCTCCAGTCAGTGGTTCTGGTTCGCTTTATTTATCTCACTCTCCCATACACAACCAACCAACAACACGTATGGAAATCTCACATCAAGTTTAATTTTGATGACTACACACAAAAAAATAAGACATGCAAACACAAACACACACGGACTCCAAACTCAAACAAACTTTCCTGCATCTTTACATTTTACATGTACTTTGTTGTTGTACTGTGTCATCATCAACATCATCATGCACTTTTGCCATTTGCCTTTTGCATCCTTCCACAGCAATTCTCCATCTACAGTTTCCCGTATAGTTCTAATTCTAACAAATGATAAAGTTGAAAAGTCTTCTCGTTGGTAAACTACCCGTACAAAAAGAATCGGATAGTCGACGATCGGAAAAATCTATCGGACTTTCGGACGGTTAACGAAGTTCACAATCCGATCGAATCCTATCGATTCCGATCGTGTAAACTAAAGGAAACGATCGAATGA
>JAIUND010003653.1:0-14926 GCA_034699125.1 Gisinianus flammeolus
CATGTTTGATACTTCTACGTATATTTACACTGAATAAATCTTCTAATATTTTAAAACCCACGAGTCGGTATTTCATCCCATGGTAGCAGAGCGTGGTTCAGGTTATCTGAAAATATTAGAGTTTTTGTGAGTTTTGATTTGTGTGTGAGTTTTGAGAAACGTCAAGTGAAACATGTCGCTCACAAGTTTCAAGAATCGAGAGTTTTTAGAAAAACTAAACGGCAGTAATTTTAATCGGTGGAGAATGGGACTGTCTCTTGTGCTGGAGTCGGAAGACTTGTGGGATGTAGTGGAAGGGACGGAAGAGCTTCCAGATACTGGGGAAAAGGAGATTGCCACATGGAGGAAGAAGGATCTGAAGGCTCGGTCAGTCATCTTCAACTCTGTGGAACCTGCCCAGACTACCCACATTTTCCGGAGTAAGTCAGCCAAGGAGATGCTCGACTCCCTCGAGACGGCCAACTCAGATAAAAGTCAGCTCAACAAGCAGCACACTCTCTCCCAGTTCCTGTCGTTCAGGATGAAGAAAGAGCAGTCTCCGGTCCAGGCCTTGATGGAGATGGAGGAACTCCAGCGATGACTCAATGACATGAAGGTCACGATAGAAGAAAAGTTGGTGACGAAAATGGTTTCGGCCTTACCGGAAGAGTACGACGCCTTCAAGACGGCGTGGGACAGCGTTCCGGAGAAGGACCAGACCAGGGAAATGTTGATGTCTCGACTGAGGAAGGAGGAACTCAAGAGGAAATTCCTGGCAGCTGCAGAACCTGTGGAGTCAGAGTCAACTCGGGCGTTCTACACTCCAGAGAATAAAGGCCGGAATACTGAGCGACGAGCTCAGGATGGTAAAGACAAGAAAAAGAATAGTAAATGCTTTGGATGTGGAAAAATGGGTCACTATAAGAGATTGTCGGAGCAAGCCCAAGGTGTAGCAGGAGCAGACAGGAGAGCGGGACGATGGCAAGGACGAGTCATCCAAGAAGCCGGTCGCCTTCATGGGAAAATTTGCTGATGGACAAAGCTGTGACCTATGGTACAGCGACTCCGGAGCAAGTCAGCACATCTGTGGGGACAAAAGTTGGTTTGTGGGGTACGAACATTCCTAAATTGAGAATCGGTACTTTTGGGGAATAATGTTTTGTACAAGATAGTGGGAACAGGGACTGTGGAATTGGAAGCTCTAATTGATGGAAAGTGGACAGTCTGTTCACTGGATAATGTTCTTTTCATGCCGGGAGGAGCGAATCTTTTCTCCGAGGGGGTCATGGCTATGAAAAGAGGCTACTCAATCCACAGAGATGACCTGCTGACCACATACACAAAGAGCAACGGGCATGCGGGACCTGCAGCTGACTACGAGGAAGGACTCTACGTCATGCGGTTTCGTCCCATCATTGCAACAGCGAGGGCGTGTATGACTCGAGAGGACTCGTCAAGGCTCTGGAATCAGAGGCTGACCCACATCAACCCTCAATATGTCCACGAGTCTCAGCAGAGATGCCGTGCTGGGAATTCCACTCAACGAGATCAGCATCGCCATTGACTGCGGGACCTGTCAACTGGGGAAGCAGACACGGAAGCCTTTTCTCGTGTGGCAGCAACAGAGAGCTACAAGCCAGGAGAGAAGTTGCATGCAGACCTTGCAGGCAAGATGCCAGTTCCGTCACTGGGCGGTGCAAGCTTCTTCCTTTTGATGAGGGACCATGCCACGGGGTTTCGGTGCGTCAATTTCATCAAGTCCAAGGCGGAGCCTTTCGAATGCCTCAAGGATTTCATCGTCCTCTTAGAGACACAGACAGGGAACAAGATGAAAGTTGTGCGGACGGATTGTGGGACAGAGTTCATCAATGCGGATTTCAAGGACTTCTGTAAGGAGAAAGGAATCTTCCATGAGACGTCGGCGCCGTACTGTCCAGAGTCGAATGGCCGGATCGAGAGGAACATCCGGACCATCAAGGATTGTGCCCGGACCATCCTGCTGGCCAGCGGTCTCCCAGTGAACCTGTGGGCGGAAGCGGTGGGGACTACTGTTTTTGTTATGAATCGAGTTCTTGACAAGACGAGCACCATCATCACAGCATACGAGGCCATCTTCGGGAAAAAGCCGGATCTGGGTCATCTGCGTGTATTTGGCTGCACTGCTTATGCTCACGTCCAAGCCGTCAAGAGGTCAGTTTGGGATGCAAAGGGAAGAAAGTGTGTACTCGTTGGCTATTCAAGCTACAGCCGTAAGTTTCGGTTATATGATGAAGACAATCATAATGTATTTGAGGCTAGAAGTGTCACTTTTCAAGAAGATGAGCCCCAAATAGCTACGATTCTTGGACCACTGGAGCCAGAGGAGGAACCGGAAGTGGTGCCAGAAGAAGAGCCCAAGACGGAAAAAGATGATGATGACTCGGATGATGGGAGCTGGAAGGAACGGAGAGATGAGTCCAAGCAACCCATCCATTCAGGGGATACATCCATGCAGGGGTCGCATGCTGGGGGTAATGAATCGGATGAAGATGGTAACATGCAGCGTATGCATGCTCCAAAGAAAAAGTATCCAGATTTTGTTCCTGAAGTTCTTGATCATCGTCTTCGAAGTCTCCCGGGACCGTCGAGTCAAGCCAAGTTTTTCTCGCTTCATTTGATTGGGGAACCCGCATCCTACCAGGCAGCGATGGAGTCTCCCCAGAGAGCCGACTGGATGAAAGCTGTCAAGGAGGAGCTTGCCAGCCAAGAGATGAACAAATCATGGGAGGTAGTGGAGAGTCCAGGAAGGGGAAAGCTCTTAGATACCCGCTGGGTATTTAAGTTGAAGAAGGCACCGGATGGATCTGTGGCTCGGTACAAAGCTCGACTTGTCGTGCATATCGACAGGAGGAAGGCGTCGACTACACCGAGACTTTCGCTGCCGTCTTCCAATTTGAGTCCATTCGTCTCCTTCTCATCATTGCAGCGGCGAAAAAGATGAGCCTCGCCCAATTCGATGTGAAAACGGCTTTTCTCCACGGGGATCTTGAGGAAGAGATCTACACAAAGCTTCCAGAGGGATTTCGGATTCAGGAGTCGGCCAAAGTCCTGCGACTCCGGAAAAGCATTTATGGACTCAAGCAAGCACCGAGATGTTGGAATGAGAAATTCTCCGGGTTCTTATTCGATTGTTTTGGAATGGAAAAGTCTCAATTTGACCCAAGTGTGTATCTTGGATTTGTGGATTCTCAGTTTGTTCTTAGCTCTGTACGTGGACTGTTGTTGTCATCCCGACCGTAAACACTGGATGCTGTCCTGGACAAAATCAAAGGAACCTTTGA
Source organism: Gisinianus flammeolus (assembly GCA_034699125.1). Classification (NCBI taxonomy): domain Eukaryota; kingdom Metazoa; phylum Arthropoda; class Collembola; order Symphypleona; family Katiannidae; genus Gisinianus; species Gisinianus flammeolus. The sequence continues at coordinate 3,300 of JAIUND010003653.1, forward strand.
AATCACTCGCGGGCCTCCTACGAGCTACGTGGGGCTGGAAATTACTCAAGATGGTGGGGTCCTCACCATTGCCCAGCGGGAGTACATCCGCGATCTTTTGGCTCGATTCCACATGGAGGCATGCACGAGTTGCAGTGTTCCTCTCCAGCCGTACACAGATCTAATTCCAGGAGAGGGAGTTCGGGAGGATCTACCCTATCGACAATTGATTGGAGCCTTGCTGTTCCTGGCCAGATGTTCCCGCCCGGACATCTCATTTGCTGTTTCTCGACTGTCCCAGTTCGTCACGTGCTATGATGAGACTCACTGGAAAGCGGCGAAGAACATCCTACGGTACTTGAAAGGGACGGCGGAGCTGGGCATCCACTAAAAGTCGGGAGGAGATCTTCAACTTGAGGGATTTTCGGACTCGGACTATGCAGGGGACAAGCTACAGCGGAGGTCCACAAGCGGGGTCGTCGTCAAGCTGAATTGATCTGTGGTCAGCTGGTCATCCCAGAAGCAGACCTGTGGCCTTTTCATCGACGGAGGCGGAGTATGTTGCGGCAGCATCCGGAGCTAGGGAGGTCATGTGGATGAGGAATTTTCTCAAGGAGCTTGGATTTCCTCAACGTGGAGCTACTGTGCTGTGGGTGGACAACCAGAGTGCTATCCGGCTGGAATCAAGAATCCGGAGATGCATGCACGGACAAAGCACATTGATGCTCGCTTCCACTACATCCGAGAGCTGAAGGAGAACGGGGAGATACGGGTCGAGTATCTTCCTACGACAGAGCAGCTTGCAGACGGACTCACAAAGCCCTTGCTGAAAGGGAAACTTGAAGAGAATCGTGACCGAATGAGACTTCAAGAATAGAAGACGAAGAGAATAATAAATTTTGAAAAATATTCATTTTATTTGTTTTTGAATTTTTAGTATTTAAGGTTGAGGGAAAGTGTGATCATTCATAAATATATATGTGTAGTTTGTGTTGGTGTTTGTATGTGTATGACAACCTTGAAATACTTAAAGTACCGTTAGGAGTAATTCTGTATTTAGAATGTAAGCCTTGGTCATGTAGGACAAGTAACTGTAAGTCTCAGTTTAAGTTCATGCATGCACTGCATGCATTCTCCAGTTTAAGTAGGTCACTTTCTAAAGTAACTATTTGTGTAAGTGAATGCCATTTTTTTTTTTTTTCAAAGTGAGGTTTATATATGGTTAAGGATTTCAAATATTGTTTTTGACGTAAAGAAAGTTTTGAGAGGATTATAGTGAACAAAGTTTAATGATTGTACGTCTTGCTACGTAAGTAAGTATATGTACGTCCGCGGACTGCTCTCACTCGATAGAGAAAGCAGCACAAATCTAAAATGTAAAAGCCAACGGCAAAAAAAAATAATAAATCTTCCAAGTGTTTTATTTGAGACATAGGAGATTCCCAGTAGGCTGAATCGTGTACTAGGAGAGCAAAATGAGCAACTTTAATTAAATAAGTCGTATTATTTATGGCTGTACTCTGGTCGAGACCAAAGTCTCTCTCTCTAGAATATGTTCCTTGAATTCTAATTCTAATGTATTTTTTTTGTCAAATTGGTCTTAATAAGAGTGAGTAGAATATATTGCTTAATTTCCTTTCCTCGTCGTCAGTTCCAGTTTGAATTCAAATGGGAAATTACAAATGCAGTTACCAAAAAGGAAAGGAGGAAAAAAGACTGATAGAATTACATATTTTATTTTTTTTATACCAAAAGATCAAATTAATCACGTAATGGATGTACTTGTGAACAAATTCTGAGAGTACTCTGAGAGTTACATTTACAAAAGATTGGATTAGGATTTAGCAGAAAATACTGTATTTTTTTGTGTGCATTTCTGTGTACAATAGAATTATCTTGAAGGAAAACGATGTAATTGTTAATGAAGGCAAGGAGTAGGAAAGGAGTAAAGAAAATTGACAAGTATTTACGTGGACTTTATGTACTCGAGTATCTTCATTGGCATCATTGGTAATCTCTTTAGCATAGTTTCCGTATTTGTATGCGTATACATATACATTTGACTCTCTGGGAAAGTAAAACAAAACAAAACAAAATGAAATGTAATTTATTTGAAACAAGTTTTGCTCCATTGATTAGAGGAAAACAGAGTAGGACGACAAAATACAAATGACAAAATAGACTAGGGGAAAAAGTGAATTCGAAATCCAAGTTTACTTGGTATGTACTCTTCCCTTGCGTCTTTGTAAAATAAAGTCACTTTGTGTTTCCTTGCCATTGATATTTAGTATAAATAATAGAACACGATACGATTCTGAAGAATTAGTCGTTAGGATCGTTTTAGTTTTACTTGGAAAACTACAAATGGATGCAACAAGATAAATTATCCTTGGTTGTTTATAGTTTAGTATAAGCATAATATGCGTGGCTGTGTGTTGCGTGTACACGATTTCTATACGCACATGCATTCACGTTCTTGTAAACGGAAAGGAAGTTTGGCAGACATTTCCTGGAAATCTATTTCTCTAGTAAAATCTGTCCTTTGATGCTTAAACCTACGTCTACACAAATAGTACTACATGCCTTCAGTCTTTGTCATGTAAAATGTAAAATTAACCTATTAATTGAATGCTTCTTTCTCATTTCGTTCTTTCTAAGAAATCGAAAATTGTATCATGTAAATACTGTAAATCCTGTTTTTTCTTTGTAAGATTATGTGAGCGTATAAAAGTCCACGAACTGGTCACTTTTTTTATGTACCTATAACTAGCATTTATTTTATTGTAGAAAGTTTAGGTATAAAATCTTTTAGTTCTCTTATCGTGAGTTGACTGCAGTAATTAAAAATATGCCTTGTTTTTTTACACCCACTTTCCCCATGTTCGTATTCAATCCAGTTAACATAATTTACATGCAGGGTTGGTCTTGTCGTCTCAGACAGAAGCAGTAGAAATGATTTGAACATTTCTCAATTCAGATTATGTTGCAAATTTTGGGAGATACATGATTCAAACAAATTGTCAAACGTATGAGATGTATATTTTGAAGTAGGATTATAGGTAACGTTGTTTACATGATGAAAAGGGAAAGAGAAAGGAATGGAAGGATATGTATCTGTGTGTACAGCGGATCTGGGAATAAGGTCGTATATTAGAAAATAAAGTTTGGGGAAACCTCGATCCAAAGGAAAACGAGACATGTAAATCTCATTGGTGATTTAGAAGAACTTCATATGCGTTCCAATGTGTGGCCTCATGGTGTAAAATGAAATAGGATTTCGACATGGGATATACATATATGTAACGATATACTTTGTATACATATATATTTATATATTTCTTAACTCGCTTCGTGAGACTTGGAGGAAGAATTTCGTGAGGCTTTTTGTATGGGATGGTGGTCGTTCAAAGTATTTCTTTTGCCTGCTGGATAAAATATGGAATTTCGTATGCTTATACACACAGTACACACACACACCTAGTGAAAGTGGATTTCATTCAGAGACAAAGAGGAAGATGCCTCGTTTGCAGTTTACACTGTTCCTATTTCTCGTTCTGTATATATAGCTGTCCTTTCTTCTCTTTTCTCTCGATTCCATTTATGTACGTCTGCATTGCTCACTCGGACGTGCTTTGGTTGCTTGAGTACTGTATATATATCTGTGTGTGAGAGAGAGAGAGAGAGAGAGTAACATCAAAGATATTTTCTGTATGCAAATTATGCGTACAATTACTCACGACTCCCAACCAACGAGGAGGATACAAGAAATTCTCGAGCAATGCATTCTATACGTATCTTCATGTCGTTTTCCTCCGGTAACTTCAGATCTTTGTAAGATGGAAATAAATGAAGGATTCTCCTTCTTCTTGGTTTCAGGATTTACTCTTTATTTATTTCTTTTTTCTTCTTCGTCTGTGCTTCTCTACTAGTTTCGTTTGTGGGATATGGAAGAATAGAATAGTGTGATAGGATCTATGTTGTTCCATTTTCATCTTCATTGAGTTATTACGGGTATTTTGTATGCATTTCCAGTTCCCTGCCTTTGAAATGCCCCTATTTTTATTTTTTTTAGATATTACCACTGACGGGTGGTTTTCTTAGAACAATTCTATACATTTTGTAGGTTTATTTATATCGTTGTGAGATTTAACTTTTTGGTTCATTCTCAATTTCAAATTTAAGGTTTACCCAGGGCTTAAGTAAAACTAATAAATAATGTATTTAAGTGGAAATTTAGAAAAGTTCTTTAAAAGAATGATTTCCCAAGTTTTCTAAGGCGATAGATTTGCTCGATGCTGCGTGGATATTCGGTGTTCGTAGCTAGAGATGATTGTCATACGGAGACATAAGAAACCGGTACAACAAGCTTCCATCCACTAAACGCTAGAATGCTCTGGTTACTTCAAAAGTCTCCAGCATCCCACAGATTCACAGATATATATATATATATATATATATACTGTTTCCTCCAATTATGTACTTAATTCAACTCATGAACGAAACGGTTCTCTGTGTAAGATGTGTATGAAAAAATTGAACGGGGAAGAGAGAATTCAGAGAGAGCCAACCAACCAACTAACATTTATTTATGTTACATTTGATATTTTCAGACGTGGAGACTTAATTGTTCAATACCTAGAGGCTTTTGAACTTTAAGCAAACATAAATGAAATAGTTTACTTTGTACTCATGCAGATTTGGTGTTGGTGCTAGGAAAGGTCTCCAGAGTGGAAACATTCAATATTTATTTATTCATATTCATACAAAATAAATTGTGTTTGGTATACGTTTCTTAAGGAAATGTGAATTGAAATGGCGGGTTGAGAAATAGAGAGAGAGAAAGAGACAGATCAGGGATATGGGTGTGTGAAATTTAAAAGGGACAAACAAGAGTTGAAACCACGATAAAGATACATACTTTGAGCATGGACTTGAGGGCGAATAGCTTGTAATTTCGGGATCTTTTTATCTACCTAGAATTAAGAGGGAAACGAAAGGAAAGTACAACATGCAATATGCATGGGAATAATACTGAACTGACGAGTTTATAGAAAGAATAGAGGATTGGCATCTTGGTTCATGGGGTTCATGTTTATATTTGATGATTATGTAAATGCGAAAATGTGGGAATGTACCTTTTCGTTTGACAGTTGTCAGTTGGAGGTAGAATAACAAAAGATGGTTAATTACTCTCGGGTTCTTCGTGGTGGAGCTACAGGAGTGAAAGAGGAACATGCGTATATTTTCTCTTTTGCTTTATATGCAAGTATGTACATATAGTGTATCTAGATAGATGGACACATTAAACAATGTCAATATTCTCCCCATTTCAAACTACATTCACACTCTATTCATATGAGTTTTTTAGTACTTACAAATGCAGATGAATAAGCGAGACGTGAGTGAGTCCATTGTTTTCAATATGGTATATTTATATTGTCTGCGTTTGTTATTTACCTTCATTTATTTTATTCACAGTTGAGATGTTCTTTAGGGTGCCTTAAAAAACATTCAAATTTGTTCATTCGCAAATTCCCACTAATTTTCTTTCGTTGAACAGATCTTTGGTAATTAGGTTTCTGGTATATCTCGTCAAATGGTAGTAAGTAAGTAAACTACTCGATGCTTGTCCCATAAAAAGTTTGTCTATGCTTATCTGTCCTCCACGAGTTGTAATGTATCTTTTGTGTATTTGCATTTTAATGATTGAGTTGTTCACAAGACAAAGTGTAACATACAATGAATGATAATAATTAGAATTATATGACTGATGTGCTGAGTTATCATTGGGGAGACGGTAGAGACAAAATTCGATGATGAGAATCCGGCTTTTGTTATTTAATTTAATCTTTAAAAGTAAACATACAGACGAAACAATAAAGGGACTCTGGAGAGAATACGGATAATAAGAAAATTGGTGAAATAGACAGTCAGAGAGGAGAGACCGGGAGTGAGCGAGACCAAATATAGGTTGTTGTGGTTGTTTTCGGTTCTCTGTTCACAAACATAGGATTTATTTCAGTCGGAGTAAATGGTCGTGCAATTACAAAATGAAAACTTAAGCTCTAACCGTATTTGTCATAGGTTGATGTAGGGAGTGTATAATTTGGACTGTTGCTGTGAGTGTATGTTTTGTCCATACTATTTGTTTATATAGTGGGTCCGTCGTTGTATGTATATGTACGTATGTAGAAATTCCGACTCGGATGTAAATTCACAATTTATTAAAGGTAATCCTTGTAAATTTGTATTCTCTGAATTCGGATAGGGTTGCTTGTCTTGTGGTATTACATGAGTATGAGTATACATAGAATTAGTTTGGTTTGGATCGCTTCGAGTTAGTGCCTGAGTAATAGTACACACAAACATTAATAAACTATAAAGTGAGGTGTTGAGAAAAAAGGAAGTTTATTGTGAAGCAATGCTTTGTTTTTGTTTAATTCCATATTCATGGAATTCGTGGAACCATGTAGTATGTGTGTGTAATTTTAGTGGATTCTATACAATGTCCTCTCAGCAATAGGTACAAGTTTTTCATTTAATGGCATTGGACTCTTTCTTTTATCTTTTTTGGTTATATTGTAGGTTTTGTTTTGCAATTTACGATCGCCCACATAATTAGTCATATTCAAATATTTCTCCGTAGATTCAAATCATATGTAAACATGAGTTGTGTAAGTGTGTGTGTAATAAAAACTGGGCTTTGTTTATGATTATTTCTTGCAATATTTCGTCATTTAGTATTGATGTCTGTCTGTGTACAGACAGACATTGGTTCCAAGTACATTTGAACATTCAGCACATGTTTCGCCATTCTCCATGAGAGCCCTGAAAAAAATAAAGGAGACGTGAAATATTGTCCGATGAGAAAGGGTTTTATATAGCCATTTGGCTGGAAAAGTAAAGAAAAAAAACGAGAAGGACTTGTATGGAAGGGAAACGGCTTATCTATGAAACATTGGATTTGAATGTAAAACAGTGGAAAAGGGTCAATGGTCAATTGTAAACTATGAAATTCACCTAGGCCCATTCTTCATTCTTCATACATGAAGTATGAAGTTAGTGAAGTTTTTTCGTTCTCCTTCCACTTCCACCCAAAGTCTACGAGTCTAAGCCTAAGCTGGATTCAATTCGTGACGGAGCCATGGATGAGAATATTTCCCTTTCACTGAAAAAAAGAAGAGAGAGAGCGAGATTCCTCGGAGGGATCCAAAACATTCGAGAAGCTCGTTGAGAAATGTCCTAAACGAAGAAGGAGATACGTGGGTTAAATATGCATTGACTTTCCTCAGTCGTTCCTCTCTGTTCCGTCATTATACTCGTGACGTTCGTTCGTTCGTTTTTTTTCGTATACTTTCCCCTCTGCAAGTTTCCCAAAAAATCGACGATGAGAAGCGAAAAATGGTACGTTTGGAATACATAGGATAGATGATAGGGGAAGAGGAATCGAGATCTGTGATCTTGTCTTAAAATTCTTTCTCTCGTTCACACACACACACATGCACGCTTCCTCCTTTCTCCTTAGAGACAGTGCGTATGTATTTAAAGTTCTCGAATGTAACTCCCGATCCGGTGTTTTACATTCTTTCCCAGCTTTCTTACATTCGGCAGTGGAGAAAGAGAGAGAGAGACACTTTTTTTTAGCTGGAAGTAGAACTATAGAAAGTATGCATAGCTTTAAAACTATGACCCCGATATCTCACGTACAGTTATCTACAGGCTTTGTAGGGACGTACATTGTCCTTTTACATAAATGTGTGTGTGTGTGTATTTATAGCTGTGAAAGATTGTACAGTCGTCTATCGTACATCTTTAGATCCATACGAGTTTGGCTTGACTTGAGTGTCCCAGTGGTTCGTATACTATCCAATAGAAAATTCATTGGGAAAAGCCAACATTGGCTTCATTCCTAATCCACGTTTTTCTCCTTCGCACATTTCTTGAGAAAACTTGGGCTGTGCGACAAAACGAAACGGACTTTTTGAGTGCATTTCCCCCATGATGCCGTATACATGTTCATGGTATGGTGTACTTCTGTACGTAAGCAATATAAGAGATTCATAGCTGTATTCATTGGTATTCGAGATTCTTCTCCTTCAAGTCTAGAACGAAACGAAATAGAAGGGGGAAAGAGGAAGAAATCTCGATAGTCTTTTTCTTCATCCCTGTCCATCTTTTATGCAAAGGAGACGACGGGAATCGGAGTCGGAGGAGGCACTGAGAGAGATCGAGAGAGAAAGACAGAAAGAAAGAAAGAAAAAAGAGAGCGAGAAACAAAGAACAAGAACATACGAAAGGTGCGAGTTCTTCGTGTTTGTAGTTCTGGAAAGAAATAGAAAGGGAAAACTATGCAGAACTTGAAATATTCGAAATTCCACCGGAATTGATAAGGTTTTTATTAGGTTTTATGAGGAAGGTGTGAAGAATTCTAATTTTCTCGTCTGCTGCTGACGTCGTCTCTCTCTCTCTCTCATTCGGTGTTCCTAGTACGTGTATTACATTATGTATATGTCATAGAAAATTCCCTCTTGTCCTTTCCACTCTCCTCCTCCTCCTACTCTATAGCTTTTGTGTGTTTTTTGTAAAGATGTAGTCACATATTAAAAAGTGTGTGTATATGTGTGTATTTGAGGATAGTGTAATGTACCATGTGCGAATTAACTGAGCTAACGAGGTCTAGTACTCGGCAGTTGAGCTTCATGGTAGTTTGTAAAAGAGGAATTTTTTCTTTTCACTTTTCTTGATTCAAGATATGCTCATTCAATTCCAATCCTCCGATTCACCTACTCCGCCTTTACATCGAACATACATGCAGAAAAACACGCGCACACCCACACTTACATTCACATCTAAAAACTAATAATACTAATACCGGTATAAATGAATTTTTCCTTCCTCGATAAAAGTGAAAAGTATAAAGCTAGTCTTTCGAGGCAATGAACTTCGAAACGGGAGAAATTCAAAGCTTGCCCTATGTTCGATTTTTTAATTAAATCGTTCGGTGTGGTATGGAGAAATCTTTGGGAAATTTTATAGGATTTCTAGCATATTTTGAGACTATTTGAAATTCTATTACTTTATGAAATCGAGTGTTCATTATTGTACAATTTCCAGTATGATGATTTTGTTTCATGAAAGTGAAGACAATCAGAAAATTTGAAAGAGTAATTTATGCGAAAAATCGTGTGAAGATCAGTGAGTGATTTATGGCGATGAAATTCCGGAGAATTGGATTAGAGAAGTACTTTTCTATACATTTAGAGGATTTAAGGTTCTAAAATTATTATATTAATATTCTGAATTCAGGTTCATAATTTAATTGTTAAATTGATAGGACACTTACAATTTGGTGTAATTAATTGAAACGAAACGTGTCAAAAGCTACAGGGTTGAGTAAAGAGAAAGAGTTTAATTTTAATTCTCTATAGTCCACAGCATTGGAAAATGAAGGTGATGAAATTAAATATCTGTCTTTCGCCTATACGTAAACAATTCAAGGATTAGTCTTTTCTTACATAAAGGTAAAATGTTACTGGAATAGAGACATCTCTAATTGCCTTTGATGTGGATCATAGACAGTCTTAAAGCTACACATTTACTCTTCTGGTAATTGGAATATGAAGTCAGGTTCTTCTAATTTCATGCGTGGCTGGCAGCTGGGACTTGGAATTAAATTGCGTGGTACTCAAGTAGAAGTGGTGTAACGATAAAAACACTTGTTTTCCCGCAAGTTTTTCTTCTCGTGTGTGCAGGTCACGTTCCCCGATTGCACTTCATCTCTCATTTCTGCTATTTCCCCTCCCCTCCCCTCTTAATTATCATTATTTCAAGGATTTTGGAGAAATAATAAAAGATGAATGTTGATTCATATTTTCATGCGCTTTGAGTTTATTTTTATGTAAAGAATCCAAACTACGTTTTCTTTACTTGGAAAAGAATTACCGACATGCGAGCAATATTTGATTCTGTTTGATTATTTCAGGAAATGACGGATGTGTTCAAAGCCTATGGGATTGTGATAGATCCGAGACATTTGAGCCTGATTGCAGATTACATGACGAATTCTGGTGTTTATCGACCGTTTAATCGAATCGGAATTAGTTCCAGCACTAGTCCTTTACATCAAATGAGCTTTGAGACCGTTGTCAGTTTTCTACGGGATGCCACATTGTCAGGTTTGTTGTTGTTTAATAACATTTTCAATTTCGAATGACGGGTTTTGTGTAGCAGTAAATAGAAAAGGACATTTTTAAATAACAGTATAGTAATAACTTTTCATTATTTGTTATAAATGTTGCAGGTAAAAGGGACGATTTAGAAAATCCATCATCTCGACTGGTTGTGGGACAGAATGTGAAAGTTGGTACGGAAGTTGCAGGATGTATCCCAGCGATGCAGTCCATCTCGAAAAGGGCAGAGAAATTGAGACGACAAAAGCTAGGGGTTGATGGACGGGAACCCATTTATCGAGCTTTTGAACCAATCTCTGTATTTAAAGCCAAACGAGAAAAAGCCTTTGAACTTACAGTGGAAGAACAGATGGAATATTGACAATAATCATCATGAAGTACTATTTTTTCGACCAGCATTTTTGGGATTTACATTTTATACATGTATATTATTTTTATTATGTTCACATTATAGTTTTGTTTTAGGTAGCTTTGAAGAAAAACTACAGCAAGGTTTTTAGTTAATGTTACTCGAAATTGAATGAAAATGTAATTTGTGAGTTTGATTCTACAATTTGATGGCAAAATAAAATTTTCAATATTAAAAGAACTGTCGCATTAGGATTTTTCAAGGGTAAATTTCTTTTCGATTTTATATACTGTACTGCGATTCAGGTTATGAAAATAGTAGATCATATATCACGATCATCATGGGCTTATCATCACATGTATTATGAGTACGTGATGGAATCTCCGTTGAGGTTATAGGTATTATTATTATAGGTATTATTATAGGTATTATTATTATTATTAGAAAAGGTGCTTGTGGTTTGGTGTTTGCCCTTTTATTTTCATATATTGAGAAAAGGATTTGACACAAGTGTCAAAAGACTAACATTCCAAAGGGAAAATCGATAGTCGTGTATCATTGAATTCGCTGGAGCTGTGTATAAATGGCAAAGTGTATAGAATTTAGATTTACAAGTACCTTTTGGTGTGTAATACTTTAGGAATATTCGTATTCACGGGAATAGTTTTAGGTATAGAATTTCCTCAGAATTAGAATTTCAATGGATTTACATATACATAGAATTCAATGGAACAACAAGTAACACCAACCAAATATTATTATAAAGAGGTTCACTAGGGCAGAGCCTCTTCAAATTCTCACACTCCTTAGTTTATTATCAATACTATATATAAATTGGAGTAGGTTTTGTTTTTTTTCAAGAGTATACTTTCAGGAATTATACGATGTATTGTAGACTGTATGCGTTTTCAAGAGAACCCGAGTGTTCCATATAAAATTCCTCATCAAATGCTTTCCATCTATCTCGTTCGCATACTTCTTTATAAGTCGAGTGTAAAATAAAATACAATGTGTATAATATTTTTACTGCATAAATATAAACATAATATATAAGATTTTAACATTCAAAATATAAACATAATATATAAGATTTTAACATTCAAAATATA
>JAIUND010003654.1:0-14925 GCA_034699125.1 Gisinianus flammeolus
CTTTCTCAAAGAGTAGCAGGCGGCATCTTGAAAACGTCCGACCTGCATCAGATCCCAAAACTGCAACTTTTTTGCAGACAATTTCTACACAGGTAGGGCTACTATGATTAAAACGTCGTAGTAAGTATTAAGTATTTAGTCAGTATATAGTCAGTTTTTAGTTTTTTTGCGTTGTACGTGTATATTTTTAATACTTTTTTTTCTCTCGCCACATATACATCATCAGCTGGCAATCAGCTGTGTTGCTCAGGGTATAGACGCCTCGCTATACACTATATGTATATATAAAACCAATATTTATAAGTACTTTAAAATTAATTTAATTAATTTAATAATGCAAATATATATATATATATATTTCCATTCAAGCATATTCATCAATTCTTAATCAATCATTATTGTAAATCAAATGAACTTTGATTTCCACAAAAAATATACATTAAATGGTATTTGGTATATTTATTATTTTTATATAAACTTATTTGAGTTCTTCATATTAAACAAATTGTACAAACACTACAAACCGAATAAAAGAAAATCTGTATGATATATCAACATGTAGGCAGGCATTGGAATTTGGAATTTCAAAGGGATTTTTCAATCTCAAGTAGTACGAATATTTGTACCGTTGCAATGACACTTCACCCCTAAATTATTTCACTCTTAGTTTTACTGTTGTTGTCGTTTTCTGTGGCGGTAAAAGCCTGTCAAAGTTTGTAGCATTCATAGAAATAGCAAATTAAATATTTATGTAATATTTTCCAATTAAATGTAGAGTAGATACAATAACCTAAATGTACAGAATAAATGAGTCAAAGTATACGATTGACACAAAATAGTCAATTCCTCTCCTTGTACATATATAGCTGATCATGCAAAGTCCTTCTCCCGCAAACTTTACGAAAAAAAATCGATCTGGATCGTTCCCATAAACATTTCTCGGGGTTTCAAAGTGGAGACAACAGAGGAGGCCCTGAAACTTCAAATATATAAAACTGAGTTTTGTGGAACACCGTGAAAGTTTCCAATATTCCAGGACCTGTGTATGTACATTAAGTAGGTATAAAGTAGGAAATGAATGTATACGTACCATAGCGAGACGGATTCTGCAAAGGAGAGAAAATTTCCGGATTAGAAAAAGTGTATACGTGTGTAGGAGTGCAGCTTCTTATCCGATCCCAAATAACTTTCACAATCTATTGATTTGAAATTAAATGGTTCTAAATGTATTGTTCAGAACGTCAATACTGGATTTTTTTGTTACCATAAATTAACTTGGAGTTTTGTCCAATTTATGTACAGTGTTTTTCGTTTGTATACTCGACCGAATTCAGTTCATATATATATACCAACACACTTCTTTTTTTCTTCTGTAATTCGGTGAGATCCCTCATTTAGGCTTTTCAATTGCTTTTACTAACCGGGTAAAGAAGGAAAGTATAAGCAAGGAAATTCTAACAGAAACACATTCAACGTTTTTTAATTTGAAGCCAATTAAATGAACTACAACATTGGCATTGAAAATGGCATATATTTTCAGCAATAATGCTGGTGAGGCTATATATATATATATATAATATATATGTGTATACACTAAAACTTTTATTTCCCCTTGCAATAATATAGAATACAAATTACGTTTGTGATGTAGAACAAGTAACAATGTGTATAAGTATATATGCAATTAATTTTTGTAAACTATACACATTCAATGTATTTTTATGTCATGATAGAAAGAGCCAGGGATTATGATTCGGAGGCAGAAGAAATTGATGTCAGTCAACTTACTGCCGATTTCCATTCGTTGTATCGTACATTCCACCTTAGGAAAAATGAAAAAAGACAAACACAACGGAGAGATAAATCCCAACGCTCTCGAAGCAAACAGAGATGTAAAATATTGGTGAGATTATGTAGCAACTTTTAGAATTGATTTGAAAAAAAATTAATCTCTCTTCCAACAAAGGATGTATAAAATGTATACATATGTTACGATTAATATTTTTTGCATGCGTATACACATAGGCGGATACGATCACTACAAGCCTTCCAGTATCTACGCCACGAATTGATGTTTTGGGTAATTGTTCATTCTTTGCTGCCTACGCCAGTGCAAGACAGGTAAAAGACAAATACCGCATGATGACATTATATCGTATTATGAGTACAGAATCATAACCCACTTTGATTTCTTGAGTGGTATGGAGCCTGCTACAATTCACAATGCTAAAATTGAAAACTATAATGGATTAAAAGGTTGTACTGGAATATAATTTTGCTGATGCTTGTCGTAAATGGCTGGTTCCATTGGAAGACACTGAAGGAGAAAATGATAACGCTGGAGAACGCTTGCCCTCTCCAATTCCATTACCAAAGGTGAGTATACGTATAGAAAGATCGTTTTTCTCAGAAAACTATGTATTAGTAAAAACACAACAAGAAATGATGAAAGTTTAATATTTATTTATTGTTCTTTTTTGGTATAGACTTTAATATGCGGCTTAGAAGTTGTATTTCAATTAATAGAAGGAAGTCATATTTTACACCCCACGTTATGCGTAAAGTCATTAGAATCTCTACTAAACATTCTCGAAAGTCAAAATCCTCAGAGCTTTCGGAAAGAACCTGCATCTGTTATAGGTATACTGCAAATATAATTTCCTCCGTACTCAACTCGTGTAAATATATATATATATTTGAATGCTCAACTGAATTGAACTCTCATATACGCAATAAATATATTCCTTTGAAATACTTTCAGATACATTGTTTTCCATTCTATTAAACCTCTCAAAGAGTGACACAGTCAACATTCCAGGTTCCAGTAAATCAAAATCTACACATGCAAGTCCACTTACGTCGGTGGCCACAGCGTGCCTAATAAGTTTGGCAATAGCCAGAGGAGATACTAAGTCAATGTTGGAAGCAATCGCTTCTTTATTCATGTGTTGTGATGAATATGCTAGTCAGGAGTTCAAAGTGAGAATCTTGTCTTCTTGATATTGGATAATTCATTTAAATCTCGACTCTTCCTCATTATAATGTCTATGTCTTAAGATGTATTTTTGTATAAATCTTATTCATTTTGAATTCGTTTTTCATTTGTTTGGTTTGTTCAGAACCCAGATGTTCTGAAGTCTCTGCAGAGGAGCACACAAGCTACTTTAGTTGGACGATCAGTTCTTCCCCAGTGGCTCAGTCATGGAATTCCAATTAATTCCTTAAGTTATTCGTATCGAATCCTATGGTTTCCCTTGAGTAATAATAAAACTTACACATTTTATCTGTATTTTCTTGTAAAATCTTGGGCACATGATAGTATACATATACTACGTAAATGAATAATCAGCAATAATGATTGACTCTACCTACTTAGTACTCTTTTCTTTTTCTTTTTTGTTTATAAACTAACCAATCTCTCCTTATATTTTTTAATTTTAGCACCATCAAGTTTTAGGTCTTCCAAGTCATTAGCTTGTGATGGTCGATATCTTTACTTGCATTGCTCTCGAGGCTTATTAAAAATTGGATCTGGCAATTATGGCTCAGTGGAAGCTCAGCACTGTCGAGCGAATGAAGAGTTATTTCCCAATGAGAACGTTTGGGTTGGGTGGGCATGTGTAAGTGAAGGAAAACATTAAAATCCACATCCATTCTTTTGAATTTCATGACAAAATATTACTATAAATTATTTTAGCAATAATTATCTGTACATATTGCCACAATAATGCTTAAATGTTTTTGCAGGACAAACTTTACTGTCGCATGTTAACTCTGAATGACTTGAAGCTTCATGTTATAGATCAAGATAGTTTACAGATAATATCAAGTGTTGATGTGCCCGATGACAAAATATATACCATGTTTTCAGATGGTAAAAACATTGGAATTATACTTTCGACGAAAGAAGTAAGTCAAGCACAAAAGCCCGTACAAATTCCACTATTTACTCGCTTTCCCTAAAAAAATAAAATAATAACAGTCTTTTATATTAAATCTTAAATCTCATATACTGTATTCAAATGTTGCAGGATGGTTTTTTGGTACGCACAATGAGCCCAGTGTCCGGTTCGATGGAAACAATAAATGAATTTAATTTACGATTAGTAAGGAAATCCGTAGAAGTTGCTGGGCCTTGTCCATGGGATGGGGAAACGAATTTAAGATCCATCGTTACTGGTGTTGATGATGATGTAGCTGCTGTTACTTCAGGGAAAGACTTTGCTCTGCTTAGAACTCAACATGGGCGGGTGAGAATGACGAAAAATATATAAGAACACAGTTCTTATATCTCCATGCATATATGTATTTATTTTACGTAAATGGAAACTCTTACATACTTTAAAAAAACTGCTCATCCTCAATTTCCCAACTCTAAAACCTGCTCTTTTCAGAAATTGCGTTTAATATATTATATACATATGTATATTTATATTATGCATACAATTTTCACACACACACATGTGTGCACATTTTATTTCTTGTTTACTACGAATGTTTGCCCTTAAATTCTCTACTCAATTCTCTCTCACTTAACTTTAAGGTTTTAACCATACACATACACACACACACTTTAGCTCTCACTAATTTATTGGTATGTGCAGATTACTGCAGATTCAATGTCTTTTCAAATTCTTTTTCTGCTTCACAAATTTTGAACAGTAAAAACATTTAACAGACACCTCGGATGGGGATTTTTTCATTCCTCTTCCAGTTTTTTTTGCTACTTTTGATGTCTCTTTTTTAGCTGCCATTGTTATTATTTACTAAATTAAATGTATTTGTATAGTAAATAGGTAGTATTAGGTAGGTATGAGTTGGGAAAGTAGTATAAAGAAATGAGAAATGACCGAGAGACAACGCGATTAAATGTGCGTGTGTGTAGCCATCAAAAGTGTAACTGGGCATTTTTAGTCCGGAATATGGAAACCAATAATCACAAAAGGCAAGTGATTCATAAGAAAATACAAAACGTAAAATATACGATTGTGGGCAGATGTATCTGTTGAGTGTACGACAGTGTGCGTTCATAGAATTGAGCTTTGCGTAAAGTCAAGTATGAAGAAACAAAATCTTAAGATTCTTGAGATTATTCTCACTCATTTCGTATGTCATCCAAGTTCAAAGAGATAGGAAGAAATGAGTGACTCGAATCGTTTTTAAGATTCTTGAGATTCTGGCTCACTCAATCCGTATGTCAAGCCAAATCGTATGAAAAAAATAGAGGGAGAGAGAGTAATGAGTGAGAAAAATATGACCTTTTCTGTCCTGACTTCCAACACATTGTCTCAATTGCACGCAAAGTGATTGAAGAGTATACTTAGCCTCCCAAAATATTACATACTTATATACTCGGTTATCCACAACTTCTCATTGTCACATTCTATATAGACTAGAGCATTTCCTTAATTTGCTCTTCTCACTCGTTTCGTACAATTTTCTGCTCATCCTAATAATACTGCAATATAAGTAAGATTTTCCATACACGTTTATTTATATAGAACTCATTTCAAATTGTGATCTATTTAATTCAGATCATGTACTGTGGAAAAGGAGCTAGTCTTGGTCAAAAGTCGGGCATAGCAAAATATTCAAAATGGTTGGAATTGGGACTAAGTAAATGTCCAAGATTTGTTCAATGCGCTGTCGGTCACGAAGGCATTCATGCTTTACTTCTCGCTGAAGACGGAACGGCATATTTTGTAGGGACTCCTAAGAGAGGGGAAGATGGAGATCAAGGTATACATTATCCCTTGCTGTCAAACACACTACAATTTTATTTTGTTTAATTGGAGTAATTATACTTGGGCTCGTTTGAAGCTATTCTACATACACAAATGTATATACGATATATATGTAAGGAATTAATTTTGTATGCATATAAATGAATGTCTTTACCATATGCAGCAAAAGTCAGGAGGGTGGCAAAGGCATCAAAACCAAAAAAAGTGATTCGCATGGAAGGGCATGATGTGACCTACATTGCTTGTAATAATGGAACATCAGCATTTGTTACACGCGGAGGAGATGCATACATGTACGGAAAGGACACTGCACACTGTGATGCTTCTACTGGTCATTTAGTTGCCCTCCGTGGTGTTTTCATAACCCAAATCGCAATGGGAAAAGCACATAGTGTGATTTTGAGTGGGGATGGAAAAGTTTATACAATGGGCATTAATAACCGAGGTCAATGTGGAAGAAGCTTTATGGAACGCAAAGATGGTATGAACTCATTCCCTGATTTGTTTTTTGTTTTATTGAAAATTTAAATTTAACGTTTATTTGTCAATATTCCAATACACCTATTTTGTACACACTTTTTTTTAGATGCCAATGACATTCTGGATGAAGAAGAAGTGGATTGGGAAGAAGGTGGAGCAACTGGTGGGATAGCCCCTGGAATTGTAGCTGAAGCGGAGCAAGAAGGAATGTGTCCATCCGGAACGCATCGCTGGAAACATGAACAGTGTATGGTGTGTACAATGTGTAGGGAGTGTACGGGCTACGGCAGTGCTTGCATATCCGCTCTCAGACCAGATAGAAATCCGGGACAGTAAGCCTTAATCCGTATTTCGTTTTTTATTGCTTTTTTTAAAGTACAAAAGTGACATTCACCATTGTGTTAATTTGTCTCCAGGGAATGTGGTTGTGGAGTTGGTGACGCTGGCTGTGCTGAATGTGGATCGTGTAGAACTTGTGCACGGGAAGGGATAGATGAACAAGATTATCTTGCTCTAAACCCAGAAGAGCTTCCTGAATTTATTCATATGGAAGATCGTAAGCTCCCATCGTCTATGTCCACCATCAAAGTACATATATGAATGAGTTTAAATATACCAGGACTTTACAATATGATTTTAAATGTGTTGTAGCTCGAATGCTTGTACCAGAGCCAATTCAAGCAGACAGAAAACCTCCAAAACCTTTTTCAAGTTCAAATGCAATAAAAACTGTCAAACAAAAAGGTTAGATAATATTGTAATACGAAAAGAAAAATGTATAATATATCCGTACATACATAACATATATTTTCCTGGGATTTTATTTGACGGAATGGTATGAATTTTTTTATCTCGTCAATTGAACACACGCACATATATAGGTAAAGAGACTTCAATGACTTCATTCCCACCGAACCCACTCAAAATGCCGACCAGCTACCCTGTTATCCAAGGTAGAATTTTATTCGTAAATTATTGAAAATAACTGAAAAAGAATTGTACACCATGGATCGGTCAGGATTTCAGACTATTTCCTGAAATCGTTTCCGATTCTTATTCAAGTACTCTAAGCCTCAAGACTTTCTTACAATCATTGAGTATTGGGTCTTGCACATATTGTCTGATACTGTCAATTTTATTCTTCAAGTGGGTTGTGGACTTCATCATACCGTTTTCCTGGATTCCAAGGGAAATGTGTTTGCTTGTGGAAGTAATACATTTGGCCAATTAGGTGTAAATGATTTAGCTCCAAGACACACCCCAACCAAAATAAGATTTCCGGACTCTAGTTGCAAAATAATTCAAATAGCAACTGGTAGTTTTCATACAGTAGCTTTGGATTCCGAGGGTATTGTCTACACTTGTGGAGCTCATACGGTGAGGTTTTATCTTTCGTACAATGAAAAGATATAAGTAAGTACATTGTAGTATGAATTGCTGATTTATTTTAATTTATAGAAAGGTCAACTTGCCCGCGTAGGAGATGAGAGCAACTCCGACGGACTTTGGTTTTCAAAAATGGTAGCATTAGATAACATCGGAGTTAAACAAGGGAGACGTGTTTCTTGGGTTGGTGCTTCTGGTGATTGTACTTTCATAAGACTCGAAGCAAGTTTAATTAGGTCAGTGCGGTTGACTCAATACTATTGAGTGTACCACTTACACATAATTATGCCGCGTTTAATTCCTTCACTGGTGTGATAAATATGAGCATTTTTAATTCATTCAAATTGTTTTGATTATTCCATTTTTTTTTTAGTCCAACTATGCTTCAAAAATCAACTGTGACAGCAAATTCATCTACCATAAGTATGTTATGTTCAGAAAATTAACGATCAAATCGAGCATCTATATATCAATGTACAGAAATTGATTTGTAAAAAATATAAAAATGAATGTCATGTTTTCGTAGTTATCATACCACCTCCTTGGACACAAAAATTCCAAAAATTCTCCGCTATAATGATCAATAGACGAGATGGTTGTTGCTCGTATTTTGAGGGAGACAACCAAGTAGCTGTCAATACAGAAGCTGTTTGTCTTGATCCACTCTACGATTTCTTATGGACAGTACAATCAAATGTAGTTAAATGTTATAATGTCATCTCTTCGGGATTCCGGAACCCTCAGACTGAAGAAAATAAACTTTTATCAAAACCGCCATTTACGGTTCCTGTGGCTGCAAATGCAAAACTTCAAAGGTGGCAGGTAATATAGAGAACGATACAGGCATATATATATATATGTATGCAATGAATATTATACTATAAAATCAATTGAGTAAACGTGTATTACTCACAAATTGACATCATCCTTGAATTGGTATGGTTAATATATAATAATTAATTATTTCAGGCTGGTGCCAGTATGCTTGCTTGTATGGCAACGTTAGTATCAGCTCACGTACAGGGTCTTGTAATTCATCCATTAGAAGAACAGTTAGTCATTCCGTCTTTGGCAAAGGCGGCATACACACGAGCCAAAGGTCAGTCAATGACGTCATCCTCCAGGATATTTAGTTTGTCTAATGGAATTTAGGCATTGAAATGTTCGTTCATCATTAATTCCCGAATTTGTTGATATTTTCACAGGATCCGACTCAGATGACTACTCGGCTGTTTGCAGATTTGAAAGTCATGGGGGTGGCTGGGGGTATTCAGGACATTCCATTGAGGCCGTCCGTTTTTCATGTGATGCTGACATTATACTAGGCGGGTTCGGACTTTTCGGGGGAAGGGGAGAGAATACTGCCAAAATAAAGGTAAAATGTTGAAAATTGTTTGTGATTCGTATTTCCGTTATGGAACTGTCGCATGCATTTTAATGAGTTTATATGTTTAAATCAAAGGTTTTCGACATTGGAGTCGAGGGTTGTGAAATAGAAGGGGATGGTGAACTCTTGGCTGAGAGTGAGTACGATTTATTAAAATTCATATCAAAGCCTATAAAGCAATATAAAATTCATATTTTTCTGCCATTTGGTTTAACCAAAATATTCCAAAAATCATGAAGAGACATGCTTCTATGTTTTTCATGCTTGAACAATTAATTAATCTAATTCATTGCCTTTCTTTGCTTTTTTCGTTATTTCTTCTCCATTGGACCGCAAACTACATAGACAGTGAAGAAATACCATTTGAATGTGCATCGAGGCAGAAATATAGAATGATGTTTCAAGACCCTGTACAATTGCAGGTAAATAAAATGAACCCCGTTTTTCCAACAATTTTTCTCCGTCGAATCTCTCAACCTGTATACTGTTTGAATTTATTCTTAATTCTGTAGTCTAATTTCTTGTTTTCAACTTTTTGTTTTTAGACGGGCCGTTGGTACGTTGCATGGGCTCACATTAGTGGAGCTTCAAGTGACTGTGGCTCAAATGGACAAACAGCTATCCTAGCCGAAGATCAGTAAGGATTTGTACTTTTAAATTTCTTTTAATACATATGAGCTCAGAATTTTGAAGTACAGGAGATGAAAATGTCTTATTTTTCCATATAGGGTCATGTTTCATTTTAAATCATCAAAGAAATCAAATAATGGAACAGACGTCAACGCCGGTCAAATACCTCAAATTTTGTATCGTCTCAATGCTGTGGATCAAGCAAATATGGGTTCAAAACCGAAACAACCTTTGGAACCAGTCCATCTTCTAAGCAACGATTTTGTTAACAATTTTAGTTCTGTGAGTCCAGTTTGAAAGACGACTGTCATCCATCATATTCAAATTTAATTGCAATTTTCCATTTTCAAGAACGCCTAATGCATGTAAATTTATTTAAATTTCTTGAATCTCCTTCTTTTCTTTATTTTCATAGGATAGCGTTCAAGTTTTGATAACGTTAATTGGCTGGTGTTGGGGTCAGCTTCAAAATATAGATTTTGATAATGGCTTGGAAGCAAAACCAAGAGGAGAACTGATGACCTTTGTTGCCTGTTCCTGTTTACGCCTCATAGAATTTAGCATTAATCAAGTTTATAAGCACAAAGGTTGTGTTAGATTGGGTCAGTCAGAAAACTTAACTATGGCCGAAGCAATAGGAGATGTCAGGTCCATGCTTCACAAGATGATATCTACTGCCACAAGTTCCACGTCGACTACAAGTTCGTCATAAAATTCACTATATATACGTACATTTTTATATAGACAAATATCCTTGCATTTTGCGTAAAATAAAGGGTATTCTTTTGTCTTTTTTTCTACTGTATAGTATCAAAACAATGCTCTTTGGAAATCTTGAATCAGTGCTGTGATACTTTCATCAGTTGCTTCCAAATATTTTATCCAACTTCCGCGCTAAAATGGGAGTGCTTGGCTAACTTTATGCATTTATACTTGGAAAAGGTATTTTGGTATTTTAACCTTTTTGAAATAAAGATTTTAATAATAATAATAACTGGTAATCATTTTTAAAATAATTGTACACGAAAATCTCGTAGGGGCAGAAATATTCCAGAATGCTAGGATGCGTTGTTGGTGCTTTATGTGCATGTCGTGGTCAGCTACTTGGGATTTTCCCAGTGCTCAACACAATTGTACGTCAGAGTCCAGACGAAACAAGCGTAAGCTAAGGATATAACGGATATTATTATGATATATATTTACTGTCTATTTATTTTAATTGGGGTTTAATCTAGTCGTGTCTTCTCATAAATGTGAAATATAGCTCACATTCGTAACGAACACGGAGGGAGGCAAACTGAAACAACCCGCAAACAATCGCCTTTTAGTTGGACAAATGTCAGCTCGTAATGGAATTGATGAATTCATTAAACCTTCGTGGACATTTTGGGAAATATTAGAACATATACTTGCCATCATTGACATGGATGATAAAAGTCATATTAATCCTATGAAAAAATTAATTTACAATTCATCGTTACTTCTTGCAAAATTAATGGAAGAACTTGTTTCTCATGCTGCTGGGATTTATGTACGTTTACAAACCAAAAAGAAATAATGATACTGTGTTGTTATCACTTGTCACTCATTCGATTTTATATAAATGTTCAATGTACTCATATTTGATATTTCAGGCCGAATTGGAATGTTCTATTGGACAGATAATTGTTCAATCTCCGTCGCG
Organism: Gisinianus flammeolus; assembly: GCA_034699125.1. Classification (NCBI taxonomy): domain Eukaryota; kingdom Metazoa; phylum Arthropoda; class Collembola; order Symphypleona; family Katiannidae; genus Gisinianus; species Gisinianus flammeolus. The sequence continues at coordinate 11,312 of JAIUND010003654.1, forward strand.
TTTTACTCGTACTAATCAAAGTAGAACATGGAACACAGGAAATGGATCTCCAGATGCTGTTTGTTTTACTGTTGATCAACCTGGAGTTTCCCTTTTTGGTGCCTGTATATACTCTGGAACGGGGCCATATGAATATGAATTAGAACTATTTCAAGAGGTATTGAAAAAAAACTTGTATTTGTGTAGATGCATATTTCTCAGTGTATACTTTGGCAACATATGTTTTCCTTACAATAATTATTTCTTATTTTTTTTTCAAATGCAGGTCGAAGATGGCCTTGAAAATTGTGACCAATCGGGGAAAAAGTGGACACCGTTAGAAATTACAAGAGGAAATTTTGATTCGGATGAATGCTGGGGAGATATTGCCGAAATTAAATTTAATAAACCAGTTCTTATCAAAGTAAGTTTTAGTACATTTTTACTATCTTATGATCACCTTTAGTTTGCTCAAAAGTGGACAAATTAAGTTTTATACCTTCTGAAGTAAAAATCGGTTTAGTATATAATGATTTAATGCTAAAAACAATGTGATTTGAATTGTAGCCTGGAATCAAATATGCTTTGAGACTAAAAAATCATGGAGGGCGAACTTGCAATGGGGACGGAGGAGTCTCAATTTTGCGATGTCCTGATGGAACAACTTTCAACTTTTTTTCTTGTCATTATAGCCTAAACGGAACAAATCAAATCCGTGGCCAAATACCGCATATTCTGTACTTTAGGTAAGTAAGTCAAAATTTGACTGTCAAATTTTAGCAAGTCACTACCTTCTAAAATAAACTGAAAAATGTACATTAACGCTTTCAATTCTATAAATGTTTTGCAGAAATCCTGACGATTCTGATGCCCGGCAGAAAGCAAAAGCTATTGCCGAGACGCAAGCGAGGAAATGTGCTCACAGAATTTGCACTACTGTCTTTGATAATGCAAAAGAAATTATTGAAAATGTAAAATCAAATAACCTTGAAGAAATTTCAAATTGTACACTCGTTACAACTCTTCTTCCATCCGTATTATCTCACTTACCCCATTTGGCTTTGACTGATCCCAGGGTAAGCTACTTAGGAGTTCGCAATATGAGTTTTTTAAAAATATAACTAAACCTTCTTCTCAAATTGTATTTTTAATTATGTTGTAAATGTATTCCATGAACTTTAGAGCTCTGTTGAGCTACTTGAATTGATTCGTCGGATTTTGCCTTCTGTTTCTGAACTCAATAATAAACTGATGTCATCTATGAAAACGGATAAACGAGCCGACTTGAATCCTGGGGTTCATTACGCTTGGGTTGAGAGCGATCACCCATACAAGATGGCCACAATTGTGCACTACAAGTATGTAATATGCTTTGATCATGACAAATGATTAAATATGAAACAATAGAAAGATATTTTTTGAAGTATATTATAGTGCACACAATATTTACTTCATTCTACAATTGTTTTTCTTTTTAGAGTCACATTTCCAGCATCTGTTCAACGAATGACTGTGGAGTTTGATCCAAGGTGTCACACTGCACAATCTGAAGACAGTTTACAACTGTACATTCCATATGGGAAAGAAATTTCAAAGAAAGTGGATGCAAATGAAGATTCAGAAGTGTTATCATCCTACATTCCTATTATGGAGAGATTTCATGGAGACATATGGCCTCAAAAAACGATAATACTTCCAGGTATATATACCGACAATTGTTTTTTCAATATGACATCTCCAACTGAATATTTTTGTGACTGACAAGAAATGCTTAAAATAACTCTCAATTGTCAAAAGCATTACACAATGCATTACATGGTTCATTTACTCATGCGTTAATTGAATCGTTTAATCTCAGGAAACGAAGTTCTGTTTTCTTTGGAAACGGCTTCCGACTTTGTACGACTGGATAGAAGAGAGTATTTCGGGTTTCGTTGTCATGTTTCCGGTTTCGAGTGGAGAAACTCGACGGGACTATCTCGACTTGAAATGGAAATGGCCTACTTGGGTGGTTTTTGTGCTCATCAACTCATCAAAAAAGACCTTGTGCTTCCTCCCGTCTCAGGTTCATTTCTTTAAAACATGCTCCTGTTTTTACGTTATGAATGAACACACATTAAATCTTTTATCTCCATGTGCCTTTTTGGCCCAGTGAAAGTATTTGAAAGAATATTTCCTATGCATGAATTTGTTTTTCCATTATAGCTGAAGAAGTAGAGACAAATATGGAGGCTAGCTTGTGTGAAGAGAAAATGATAGATACCTGTATAAAGCATCACTCCCTCTTCGCAAAAGGAATTGGACTGGAGTATTTCCCAACCGTTCAAGAAGCTCTAGACGGGATTGTTCCGTTGAGGTTCGTTTGAATTTATAACATTTTGTCGTCATATGTATATGGTATATGTTTGTGTCTGTGTGTGAAGATTGACTTGTTGGAAGGAAGTCGATATGAAACCAAAACTTAATGATTTTTAGGGCTTCTAAAAAAATTGGTAGTAGTAAATTTTGCCTTAACTCAGTAGAATTGTTATGCCTTCCGCCTGTTTCCCTGGGTATTAGTGTTGTTGGTAGAAAGGAAATTGAAGTTGAAATCAGAATGTTAAGGAAATTCTAAGTGTGGTCCATGTCCCTTAAAACAGCATGTACCTTTGTCAACGGACGCGATACAAGAACCATTTGCCTTTTGTATATTCGACAAAATATGGTGATATTTTCTGTGTATGCCAAAGCCATTTTACTACTACAAGTCCTGTCGAGAACAAAACAAACCATAACAAAGTATCTCATATGTGTTACATCATTATCATGCTTTTCATACAAAATCTTTTAAAAACAGCACAAAATATCAAGATTTTATATGTATACATGTACATCTGCATCTGCATGTGTGATTTAGAAGTAGATAATGTAGATGAGAGATGAGTACTTCTAGAGACTCATAATATGACTGCATTGTAGAAAATAATATCTGTATAGTTGAACCCTCCCGTAAAGGGAAATAAAGGATTTGCTTTCAGGATTTGATTCTATTTTAGAGTGAACCAAATCAAGCGAATGTATCCATATTTTTTGTGGTCGATTTGTTTACCAAAGCGAAGGAAGGAGAGTGAGGGTGGTTCTCCTTACTACAAAATCTTTCTTTGCCGGGTAATTCAATATGACCTATGTTACTTGAGAAAGGTTTACGACCAATTACATCCCCAAGTCGGTAGAACAAAAAGAGAACAAATAAACAACTTAGACTTTTACTCTCGTCTATCGCCTCTCCCATTTACATCCGTTTATATGTATGGCTTTTAATTCGAGCATTGATAAAACTTTAAACAATGACTTATTCTAGCTGAGGACGGTATATTGAACCAAAAATGAAATGAAAATACATCGATCAGTAGACCAGCTTGTGAGAATAGTCGAATATGTTTATCTCATCAAAAATTTTGTTTTACATTAATCTTCAAAATTATTAACACTCACAAGGAAAGTTTTTCAGGTGTGACCGGCCGATTGAAATGTGACTATATGGGAAAGACGATGATTAACTTTGGTCGAGGTCGCAGGTCCGCATATTGACATTTGACCCGACAGGACCCTCCCAAAGTTTCCAAGTTTTACATCACACACCTGTCTACCTTGAA